>CANNZV010002615.1:0-90773 GCA_947561585.1 Caprella mutica | reverse complement strand
CTCATAAACTCACCATTTGTCTCTCCAGCTCTCTCCAAAATTCAACAAATTCTCTCCAAAATGATCAAATTTTCATAAATTCTCTCCAAAATAACATTGTAGCATAGGAGAAAAATAGATAAAACTCGCCATTTGCAATTGAAGGGCTCAAAATAACTGTCACAAACTCGCCATTAAAATGGCGAGTTTGGACATGCTTTATTACTTGGATGATAACAAGATATGATTACTTTAACGTCAAATATATAAATATTTTACATAATTATACCCACTTATATAGTGTCACGTGTGAATTATATATGACGTTTGTCAATAACCAAAATACGTAAAATTCAATCAGAAGAATTTAAAATCAACAGAAACCCGGACTTCCACTCCAGGTTGTGACGTCATTGATAGCGACAAAGAATGGTTGAATCTACATCACAATAGTGGAAGAGGGCAAACTAGAGGGAATGTAGACGGCATATATATCGGCATTTATTTTTTAAGGGGACATTCGAATTATGTCCCGTTTAAACTTAAACAAAGCAACATTTATTTAGGGGCCGAAAATTACTTTTTCAATGAAAATCTAATTGAGGTAAATCAATTTCCAAATAATTTTATCAGTAAATAAAATGTGTTATAGACTTATAGTTAGCATTATAATAAGGCTAAGATATCTGCAACTAAATAGACATGAAATGCACATGACAATTACTGCTTGCTTTTATTTAAGATAGTTACCCCTTTTTTCAGAACTATTATAATCAAAGAAAACGTATAGAGGCTAAAACTAAATTAATTGATATTACTAAATACCAATCTGAGTCTTCTGAGAAATGAATAAATTAAGCATTGATTGTCAATTTTAAAATATCTGAATATAATCTATGTATACTTGGCAGACGAATCAAATATATAATAAACCTTAATTTAAAGTAGCCGTTGATTCTTAAAGCGGCCGGGTAATTATTTCCTCTTGCATGTAGAAGGTAGCAGTTGTAGGAGCTTCAGCTTATGTAAATAAATAATCACATTTATATAAAAATAACTTAGTTTTCAATTCTGGTGTATGGCAAACAACAATGTATAACATGTTCAAACTTTCGAATGAAATGACAACACTAAAATATAACGTATTTTTACCATTGACGAAGTGTTTGATTGTGTGTATGGCCTATGGGTAGGTAATAATAATATAAACATAATACTTACTATTACTTAGTACAGTAGGAATTACGTTAATAAAAAATACATATTGATTGTATAGATATTAGGTATGACTAAATCTATTACTAGTAATTAGAAGCGGGAGAATAATTATACTAATTAGCTATACCATGATCAGTCACTAATCAACAAGTATGACGAACATTAGTTCCTTATGATTGGCCACCTGACGATAATAGAATTGGAAGTGACCGAACATAGATATTGCTATGACGATTACTAGCATTTTGTAGACTAATGGGACATTTTTACTTTTAATTGCATAAGTAATAATATAACTGTGTTTATGTGTAAAGCGATTGGAAAGATAAAAATTCCAGCTTTGTAATGATAGTTGCATCGCGTTGGTAGCGTTTATATGTGACTTGTTATTGGTATTTGTTTGTAATTTATCCTTAAGTGACCGATTACTGGCACAAACACCCTATGGAGCATTTTTCCAAGACTCTCTGCGGGAGTTTTTGATTGAATTTTAGAAATTGGAGATCTCTGCGGGAGATCTTGAATTAATTCCTATGTTACCATTAATTTAGCTGCGGGAGATTCTGAATCTGCTGCTGAGAGTCAGAGAGTAGCACTTTCTCAAATTAAAGTATCTGCGGGAGAAGAGACATATTCTGCAGACTGGCAAGAAATCATCTATTTTGGCTTCTGTTCTCAGTAAAATACATGTAAATATAAGAGGAAATTAAGGATTGTTCGCACAGAAAATGTTAAAAATGTCCCATGTTCTGCAGACTGGCGACATTGCAGGAATTTTTTTATTAGTTAGAAAAATTGAATATTTATGTCACGCTCGGTGCTTGCAGGCAACAATCCTTAATTTCTCCTATATTTACATGTATTTACTGAGAACAGAAGCTAAAATAAAGGATTTCTTGGAGAACAGTTTACTAGTTCCTGCAGTCTGGTTAATGGTAATATAGGAATTAATAGCTAAATATCCTCTGACATTGCAGGAATTTTTTTATTAGAGAATTTGAATATCTCCCAACATATCATTGGAATTTACTACCAAATACAATCTGGCCCGCAGAGATCTTCAATTTCTAAAATTTATTCAAAACTCCCGCAGAGAGTCTTGGAAAAATGTTCCATATTCTGCAGACTGGGTTTGTACATCAAATTGGCCCGTCTGCAGCCAGTCTGCAGAATGTGTCTCTTCTCCCGCAGAGATTTTAATTTGAGAGACAATTACTCTCTGACTCTCAGTAGCAAATTCAGAATCTCCCGCAGCTAAATTAATGGTAAGGTTGGTAACATAGGAATTAATTCAAAATCTCCCGCATCTAAATTAATTGTAACATAGGAATTAATTCAAGATCTCCCGCAGAGATCTCCAATTTCTAAAAATTCAATCAAAAACTCCCGCAGAGAGTATTGGAAAAATGTTCCATATTCTGCAGAATGTGGGACATTTTTAATTAAGTTTTAACATTTTCTGTGCGAACAATCCTTAATTTCCCCTATATTTACATGTATTTGACTATTTGTCACTATTTGCATATTTTATTGCGGAAAAATTCCACTGACTTTTTGAAATAGCTGAAAAAATCCACCATAAATTTGAAATTTCCAGAATTTTGGCTTATCCACCAACATTTTACCCATTTTTCCTCCGAAAATTAATGGTAACATAGGAATAAATAGCTAAAAATCCACCGACTTTGCCAGAATATTATTTTCATGAGGAAAAAATTCCACCGACATGTCGGTGGGATTTACCATGAAATACAGACTGGGATAGCGCAACCATCGATCGATTTCTGCGCGTTCGAATGATATGATCTTTTACAGTTTGTACATCAAATTGGCACATTTGATCGCATATATCAATTAATAGCGCAAACATAGTTTGAATGATATGATTTTTTTACTTTGTACATCTAATTTTTACATTTAATTGAGAAACCATCAGTCGATTTTTGCGCGTTTGAATGATATGGATTTTCCTGTATCATTCGAACGTGCAGAAATCGATCGATGGTTGCGCTATCAATTGATATATGTTATAAAATGTGCCAATTTGATGTACAAACTAAAAAAATCATATCATTCGAACGCACAAAAATCAATCGATGGTTGCGCTATCTATTGATATCCGCGATAAAATGTGCCAATTTGATGTGCAGACTAAAAATAATCATATCATTCAAACGCGCAGGAATCTATTGATGGTTGCGCTATCGATCAATGGCTGCCGGCTGCGCAAACTATTGATCAACAGATTGCGCAGTGAAATCGGTCGATATTGCAGATCACTGAAACGCGCGTGACATTTACACTATAAACAATCTCAGTCAAATATCATTATATCTAGAGATTTTTATGAAATTATCAGATATCCTCTAATTTGGAGTTTGTTCTCTGTAAAATACTTGTAGCTGAATATAAAAAAAAAATCCAAAATTGTTCACACAGAAAATATTAAAAATGTCCCATACTCTGCAGACTGGGTATACCATATACCTATTTGAATATGTAAACATTAAATTCTCTAAAATTAAATAGTTACTCACTCTCTTCTTTTTTAACTTTTCTAGTTAGGTCAGTGACAGTAACTTTACTATGGCTAGTTATGTAGATGAACACCTAGAAACAGAGCTGGAGGATGACATTGACGTGTCTGAAAGGATAGACAGCGTGGAGGTGGAAGAAGGAGACTGTGCTTCCTATTATGAAACTTATGAGACAGAGTATGATCCTTACAAGGACAAGACTTGGAAGGGTAAGTTTCTATCCTATCAGGATAAGTTATGATATAGTGACTGGTTTCTCATCATTGATCCTATAAAAAAGTATAAGCTATTTAACATTTTAACTCTTCATCACAATTATATATGATACGATATCTTCTTCATATAAGGTGATGTGGAACTGGTTGATTAATTAGGTTCAATATCTATTATATTATGCTTTGCAATTTTGAAAAAAAAAATTGTGGATTCTTGGATTAATTTTATAAATAATTTTTATATTCAAATATTCTGTAAATTTCAATTGTTCTATAACAATAGAAATATAATTATTTTCCATTTGTAACTTACCTATTTTCTCCATCTTCAGACAATTGCACATCACGACATGGTGGAGCAAGACCTATAATGTGGAAACCGGATATTGTCCGATCGATGCTCATGTACATGAACGATAACATCGACCAATTCTATACGAGTCCATCTGACGGAACTGTCAAAAACTATCAGAAGAAAAAAAAACTCGCCCTCTACCTAGAGTGCAGTGATGTCTTATTTGAGGTGAGGAATAGCTCTTTGTACTGAACCCTTTTGCTCCTAATGGGTTATATTTGTCCCATGGTGTTTTCAAACAAGGAAATGATTTGTGATAAAAAAATTAGCTTAGCATTAAATGTCCGATATCTTTGTGCATTTTATTATTTAATGAATTTGTTTAATTTATTTTGTGTGCAGCATATAAAATGACCAAAATATAAAATTTATGCCAATGAGTCAGAAGCTCAAGACTGTCATAAGAAATATGAAAATTATAAATCAAATATTGATTGTGCCAAAGTCAGAGTGAGAAATATAATTAACTTTAATTCTTCTATCTTAATTTACGTTTCTTTTTCTATATAGGTTGATCTTGAAACTGAAAGCTTCTCTTGAACATGTAGATCCTTTTATCAGTTAATGTGATATATATTCACTTGTAAAGCCCTGATCCACAATCTATTGAAAAGGCTGCTGTGTTGATAAATAATTTAAAAAATAACTGGGACCTTTGCCTGCAAAGTGTAGAGACTGTACCTATACTTATATACGGGACTGAATGCTTAATTTGTAATGTTATTTTTTTATATTATTCTACTTAATATTCTCATGTATATGTTTTTAAACTTTTAGTTCAATGAAGATGTTTTAATGTTTAACACAGATTTATGGAGTGAGATTATCTACAATTCAAGTAGCTCAAAAGTTCAGAACGGAGGTGAAGAGATACTCTGATTACATCTCCGAGAAAAGCGACAAACTTCCGGCCAACCTAAATTTACTGAAGGAGATTTGGCCAAAATATGTTGCCAAGAAGAGAAAATTGACTCCAATGATTCAAGTGGATATTGAAGAGGTAATTATTTGTCTAGCCATTGCATAATTAAATAGTTATTGAAATTTGAAGTCATTTTGTTTTATTTAACTAAGTCATTTCTATTTTCGTTCCAGATAGTAAATGGTGGATCACAGGTAACTGAGTTTTGTGGTTTACATTATTTAAATATCTACTATTATTTGAATATATGATATTATTTATATCTCATTTGCTAAATTGACAAACTTTTAAAACTAATTTTTTATAATTTTCAAGTCAAATTTTAGTGTTACATTTTTATTTCATATCTCCATATTAATGAATAATCACACGTATAATGTTTACTTGAAACTATATTTCTCTAAGAAAAGGAATATTAGTGGAACCTCTCACTACTCGGACACTCTCAGTACTCGGATAGTGGGGGTTTAACACAGGTCATTTTAGGTCAATCAGTAATTTCTAAAGGTTTGATTGATTGGCTCAGATGTTGTCTGATGAGCTACAACTAAATTAATGAAGGTTTAAGATGTGCAATCATATTTTTATCTGTCAAACTGTTCAGACGAAAATGATGCTATTCAAAAAGGCTATAAGAATAGTTTATTTTTTCAGTTTTTTAAAAATAACAAGTTAGACTAACCACTTTACTGTATTTTAATTTTCAGGTTATTTTCAAACAAGAGCGTAAAGATTTCCCTCGTGTCATTGTGCCGTCTAAATACGCAATTCATAATGTGAGTGAGTCGTAAGAATTTCGGTGATTAAATTTCATTAAATTCTGTTCCGCATCTTTTCGTTTCTTAAAATAGAATTTTATTTTGTATAGATAAATTTTTGAAATATTATTTATTATTCATAAAATTTAAACATGGGTTGTTTTAAGTGATGAAGCCTAAAATGCTTATCAGGTATATTGAATGGTTATTATAGATAATGCCAAATTTATCCTCTTTTTTTTTTTTTTTTTTGTGAAAAGTAAAGAAAGTCAAAGTAATTTCCAAGTTATTGAACTGTTCCACATCTTTGATCATATAAGAAAAAAGTATATATTAATTATAATTCATCTCTATTTTACACACAACAAATAAAAAAAACACGTTGAAAAGAAAAAGTGGATAAAAGAAGTAAATGTTACTATACTATATTGGAAATAAATTCTTAAATCTCATTTTTCTTTCTTTTTCCAGGACTCTGATACACTAGACACAATACCTTCTGCAGAAACTTCTAATAGGGTGAGTGCAAAACTAAATTATTACCTTCGCAGGTTGCGGAAGGTTATATTTTAGATTGCATTTATTTATTTTTCATCTTATGCTTTTATATTCACAGACTAATTACCATCATCAGATTTTATAATTCAATACTATGAACCTCTTACATCTAAAAAATACAAGAATTACCTGATTTACTTCAATAAGTTGCTACCTAATTTCATTTTAGTAAAATACCTAAGATTTGAACAAATTTTTTTTACACTGTAGCTAACTTTTGTTGATGATTGAATATATAACGCTATTTGTACTTAGGTTTTCCCTTCAATAATTGTATTTGACTTTTACTAACTTTTTTCTCTCTGTACAGCATTTCATGTCGAGTCGTTACGCCCCTTACCAACTTTCTGAAAACCTCGAGGTGAGGATTGAAATACTCTGTTATTTTGATTCAGTTATTCCAATTTTAAATCATTTATATTTAAATAATTAAACTGTTGTTTTAACTTGTTATTTTACTTGGTATCTAAGATACATACAGGTATCACGGATACCAAGTAAAATAACGAGTTAAAAATTTATATTTTTCTTCTTATATAACCGGAAATGTGAAACTGTCTCCGAACTTATCGTTCCTCTTCCACCCCCCCCCCCCCCGATATTATAGTTCCCCCATTGAGATACACTTTCCACCACAGGTTATAACCCCCCCCCCCCTTTTGCAGGAGGAGTACAACCCCTTTGGTCCCCCCACCAAACGTATGAAAGTATCGGGCAAGACTAACTACCAGGACATGATTCATACGTACCTAGAGGAGCAGAATGCCAGGTCTGAGAAGGTGGCACGCATGTTCGCCTGCTTCGTTAAAGTTTACAAGAACAATATGGAGTCGATTAACAACACTCTAAAGGAAATCAAAGACAAATTAAACTGACTGTTTTTCTTCATAACGTTTTGTACTCTTTTATTAAGTCACTATCATTTAAATAAAGTTAATGTGGTCTTTTTATAGTTACCCATCTTCCTCATTACATGTTTTATTGTTGCTATTGTTTGATTATACCATCTTTTCTTGCAAGTCATGTTTAACAGTACTTTGAGGAATTATTTTTAAATGGAATTTTCATGGTTGATTAATAGGTCTTTAGCAATGGTAATTAATTTAGACTTTTACTGTGTCTATGAACATGTGCAGTAAAGTCTATAATGGCATCACTACATACTAAAAAACTAAGAAATGCTGAACAGCATCAACTAGAACGGGCACTCGTAGAGCGCATACCTTAGTCACTGATGTTGAATAATTTTTAAGTTATAAATGACCTTGACCTTTGACCCATTCGCTCCCAAAATATAATTAAATGGTTGCTGGACATTGCCCAATCGTGCCACCAAATTTCAGGCAATTTGGTTGACTTTTTTTTTTGAGGTATGTGAATAACAAGATTACAAATAAATATTTCAGATTAAAATACAATATTCCGCAATTGTTCGAAGGTAATGTATATTAATTTAAAACTTAAGGATATTCCTCACATTGACCTTTTGAAATTTCTCGGAAGTTTGCAACCCTATTTATAGGACCGAAAATATAGTGAAGAACTTTATTACTAGATGTAGCATCTTAATTCTAGTTTAATAGATTTGTCTTTTCTTTAATAACTTCTTTATTTAGATACTCAAAAACTATCGTCATACTAAAATTAATTACGTTGAATACATTAGAAAAATTGGCAAACATATATGTTTCACCTTCCCTTTACAAATAAAGCTTAGTATTAATTATTGAAGTATATATGAAAAATCTAATTGTATGTTGTATATCAACACGTAAGTAAATTGAATTAATCAATATAGATTAATTAATCCAAACCCTTGCCGTGAACATCTAGTATCCAGTTAGGTAGCCATATAAACCATTGAAAATCTATTATAATTTTGTTCTGATATTACACCATCATTTTCCTGTGGAAAAAAAAAAGTATTTTTTGGCGTTTACTAGCAATAATATTCCACAAAATATTATTTTGCCGTTAAATTTAACGAGAGGTAACTAGCTAATTTCATTTTTACTCAATTGAAGCACATTCTATAGCTACTTGCAGATAAACGCCGCGTTTTCAATGCCCAGGCAGTTTACGGCTCTTCAATTAATCACGGTAATTGAAAGGCGGCAAAAACGCTTTTATAGTCTGCATATTTGCTTTCCATTCATTTAACCGTGATTAATTGAAGAAGCGTAAAGTGGGCAGTGAAAACGCGACGTTTTATCTGCTAGTATAGAAAGGGCCCACATCGACTTGTGAGCGGTAGGTACACTGCACAGCGTATACATCTCTTTCTACGATTCAAACATGAATAAAGTAGTTATTAAATTTATGGATAGTAAGTACCCTACTAGAATTAGTAAAATTTCAGTTAACACGAAGAACCTGTTTTGACAAAATTGTCCGTGATGGTCTGGTGAAGCTGTGGCATAAGTTTCCGTTGTGGAACTGAACGTTCTACCATCAGCTGTACGCATAGTTTGCAAATGGTCGCTCTAGCAATTGGTTGTTACTTCTTTAAAGTCCTCATCAATCTTCTTACGAAGATGAACATCTTATTTGCTTTACTTTTGTTGCCTACATTAGGGACAACAATTGCCAACAATGATACGTTGATTACCAAGTCTGAATTCCCCTTCACACCAACTTTACGGTACCGCTTTCAAATCGGCGGACCATTGAATACCAATAACTCCATAGCCGTTTACTGCCCTAAAAATAAACAGACTGAAGATAGACTGAAGAGATCTGACTTGGAGGAGGTGCAAGATGGACTGAGCTCCATAGAAACTTGGCCAAAATATGAAGAAATCTGCCCCTGCAACAATGGAAGCATTCTCCTACACTTTGATGTTCGTGCGATTATGGGATATTTTAGCATAGTTAACATTACTTATCAAGAAGCTAAGGAAAAATATGCTCTTGACTCGCTTTTTTTCATAGTTTCTAATCCAAATTCTTCCTATATATGCGATTCAGGACCGTACTATTGTCCATGCTTCGAACTGGTCGACTGCTCTTGTTTTACAGACTCTTCTACTCTATCTAAGTTCCAAATACTTCGTTATTTGGCTCCTTGTGTCATCTTCGCCTTTTTCTACATACTAGTGTTAGCCTGCAAGACTGACAAACCAACACTCATATTAAGGATATTTTCAACCGCACTAATCTTCATACCTGCTGCATTAACCGTGTTTGTCTTAATAACCATCTTCCAATTGTGCATTAAATATTTATTATTTTGTAATGGCAATTATAGAGTCGAATGTCTTAAAGAACTCTAGTAGTTTTTAATCCCAATGTGAGTTTATTATTGCTGTAACTGCTACCTCTGACAGTAGAATTAGCTTTTTTTACGGAAGATTGTCAGGATTATATAAATAATTCACTTTATTCATTGTTTTTAATTTTTAGTAGCGACTTTAATTGATGGTTTGATCAATAATATTTTATATATAGGTATATTTAATTATCAATATTTCTATAGTTCAATAAAATGAATGATTTACCTTTTTTTTCATTTATTTAGTCAAATATTTTTTACTTCTACGGCAACAAAAAATAAACGGATTTGATAGTAAACCAAACGAATGATACCTGGGGTAAGTTTCAAGTTACCGAACAGTTTCACATTTTCGACCATATAAAAAGACAATTTCACATTTTAATTAGACGATCGTCATTGAATAATAATTATTAGGGGTATTTATAATTAGTAAGTTAAATGATCAAAATTATATTTTTATAAGATCGAAAAAAAAACACAGTTAAAATTTACTCCAGTTATTAAATTTTTTTTCAACAATCATAAAATTTTATTAAATTCATAGCTAGTAAAGGAGTTATATAACCAATATCCGTATTAATGAATAATCATAATTATTTTTTGAAGTTGAAGCTAGGTACCTCGCAGTAGGTATTCGGACACTCACAGTACTCGGAAAGTGGATGTTAACTTTGGTCATTATTAATTATATAGATGAATCCCTAATTTCTAAAAGTCAGATTTGTTCTGTGATTATCTGATAACTAAGTAATTAGCTTTATTAGAATTTTAAAGAATCTAGTCTTCTAGATCAGTGGTTTCCAAACTTTCATTTCGCCTAAACTGAAAATTTCTGAAGACCCACGGACCACTTTTATTCATATTTATAACGTATAGTGCCTATCATGAATTGAATAGTACCTATTATTCAATTCATGGTGCCTATATTTCAGGAAATGAATACATATCGATACATTCATTGGCTAGTGCAGTGAATCCCAAAATTTTATTTATTCGGTTATGTTTAAAGGACCTCTCCAGGCTGAGGGAAACAAATGACTTTATTACATAATATTATAGAACTAAGGTCTACGATCATTATTCTGCAAATCGCATACAATTCGGTTCAGTATATATTTTATTATTTGCTTTTAAAGTTTTTTAATAATCTGTGAGCAACAATCGAGCGAATCTCCAACCTGACGCTGAAAAAGAAGATTGTACACTATTTTTTTTAATTTCAAATTTAGATTTTTAAACAAACAATGCGTTTTTGGCCTTCTTTTAAGATATTAATTGTTTCTCAAAGTATATAAACGTTTCTATAATAAGTTTATCAAAATTTAAAACTTTAAATGAAAAATAAATAGATTTATTAAATCAAATACCTAGTTGACAATCAAAACAAATGGTGTACATTCTTCTTCTTCAGACTGAAAATTAGAAAGTCGGAAGTAAAGTAGGTTTTGTAGAGTTTTGATTCTCAAAATCTTTAAAAGCATATAAAATTAAAAATATGCTATCAAATTTTATGGGGTTTGCAGTAAAATGATGAGAAACATTAGCCTCGTTGATTTAAACAATAAAAAAAATTGCTTGGAGGGGACCTTCAAGGAAAATATCTAAAAAATAAAACACACAAACTACATCATTTGAAAGGGGACATCTTAGGTCATAAAGGGTTTACGTTAAGACCTGTTTAGACACAATTTTCCGTGATGGATAAACAGCCAGCGTCCAGCCGCAAGCTGTACCAACGAGACTAAGCCTGGTCTCTTAACTTTCTTTGCGTAGTTTGCAAATAGTCACACAGGCAGTTGGTTGTTGCTTCTTTAAAGTCCTCTTCAATCTTCCCACGAAGATGAGTACCTTATTTGCTCTACTTTTGCTGTCGGTTCTAGGGGCGTCAACTGACTTCAGGCAAAAGTGGAATATAAAATCTCAATTCCCCTTCACACCAAGTTTACGGTACCGCTATTACATCGGCGGACCATTGAATACTAATAACTTAGTAGCCATTTATTGCCCTAAAAATAACCAGACTGAAGATAGAGTGAGGAGCATCAACTTGGAGGAGGTGCGAAATGGACTCACCCGTGTGGAAACTTGGCCTAAATATGAAGAAATCTGCCCCTGTCCAGATGAAAGCATTTTACACCATTTTAATGCTTCTTGGGTTTCGGGATTTTTGAGCAAAGTTGATCTTACCCGTGATGAAGTTAGAGGAAAATATGCTTCAGAGGCTCTTTATTTTAGTTTAGACGATCCAGAATCTTCCTATTTATGCAATTCAGGACCATACTTTTGTCCATGCTTCGAATGGATCGGCTGATCTTCTTTCACAGACTCTATTAGTTTTTGTTTAACGGTCTCTTTTAGTTCAACTTTGTTCGTTATTGGATTCATTGTTTCATAATAGCTATTTGTTTCTTACTAGTGTTGGCCTGCAAGACTGAGAAACCAACGTCCATCTTTAGAACATTTTCATCTGTACTAATTTTCATACCTGCAATAAAGTATTGATGGTTTAATACTTTTTCTTCCTCTTTGCACAATTATTATATTCCACTTCTACATTAAATCTGTATTATTTTGCAATGATGATGATAGAGGGGAATGCCTTAGAAGTTTTTTTACTGCTAAAGTGAATTTATTTTTGCTGTAACTGCTACCTTGCTAGTACAATAATATGTCATTTCTATCAAGTTATGTTACTTTATATTTAACTCAACCTTCAAAATTCTATTACGGAAGATTGTCAGGAATATTGATTTATTTGAATGATTAAATTTCTACACTGTTTTTAATTTTAATTATAGACATTAATTGATAGTTTGATCAATAATATATAAGTATGTATAAATACACCCCTGATCTGATAGTGACCAGTTTGGAAAATCTGGTACTGTTTTCCATGTTTTAATAACTAGCAGACATCTAGAAATGCATTTTCAGCTAAGACGGATTATAGCTCAGGGTCCGATTGTTGTTGTTTGGTAAGATTTTTACATTGTGTTTGCTAATACATCTTGAGTACTTTTTTAAAGTCTTATCCACTTAATAAATGCTGTTATTATTCAATAAAATAAATAATTTACCGCTCTCCTTTTATTTCCTAAAAACTTTTCTATTTTTGCGAGATCAACAAAACGAAATCTGACAATGAACCAAATGTAAGGGTAAGTTCTAAGTTATCGAACGGTTCCACATTTTTGATCGACTCTTTCCCATTTGATGACCCCCACCAAATTTAATTTAAATCAATTTTTTTATGTGTATTTTTGTCCATAGAATCCGAAAATCAAAACCGTTTTTTGTAGAAACTAATAGTTTTTGAGATAAGAGGGTTTAAAGTTATTTATTTCCTATGTATTACTGAAAGATTGAGAACTTTGAAAAAACTCGTGTTTTCATTGAAATTACTCAAACAATATATATTTTTGGCTTGAAACAGTAATGTAGTTTGTTGTATCCGCTAGTTTGTTGTACTGCACACTTCATGATTGTTTAATAACTTGGCAGGGGGTTCGGGAGGCGACATGCCCCACGAAATACATATATCAAATAGATTTCTAGTTTCCGTGATATTTTCAAATTATTACTTCAATACTGATATGTGTAATGGGGGGCGTGCCACCCCCCATACCCCCCTGCTAGCTCATTAAACAATCATGAAGTGTGCAGTACAACAAACTAGCGGATACAACAAACTACATTACTGTTATCTTTATTAAATTATTCCCCTTTTTTTATTAATTTTCATATTAATTTTGTACTACTTTTTGTGTTTATTATACAATTTTTCAATGAAAACACGTGTTTTTCCAAAGTTCCCAATCCTTCAGTAATACATAGGAAATAAATAACTTCAAACCCTCATATCTCAAAAATTATTAGTTTTTACAAAAAACAGTTTTGATTTTCGGATTCTATGGAAAAAAATACATATAAAAAAATTAATTTAAATTAAATTTGGTGGGGGTCGTCAAATGGGAAAGATCCTTTTGATCACATAAGGAAAACGATATCAAATTCACATTTTATTTAGAGTTTAGACGATTAACTTTAAATTATGATTATTACGAGTATATAATTAACAAATTAAGTTATAATTAACGTAGAGTTATCCTTTTATGATCGAAAATGTTAAACCGTCCGATTGCTTGGAAGTAAAGGACCGTTCACACATGGGTGTAGGTCATAAGCCCCTCCGGTCACGAGCCCCCCTGTTTTTTAATCCTTATTTACCTATATTATTTAATCCTTATTGAAATTTTTCATTACTGAATAAACATGAAATATATGTATATCGGGGGGCGTGTCGCCCTCCGAACCCCCCCCCCCTCCCCCAGGTGATTACAATCATGAAGTGTGCAGTACAACAAACTAGCGGATACAACAAACTACATTAGCAACTCTCAGTTATTTCTATCTAAGTAGCTCTTCATTTGTTTAACTAGGTAAATAAGAATTAAAAAAACAGAGAGGGGGGGGGGCTCGTGACAGGGGGGACTTTTGACCTAGGGGTTCGTGACCGGGGGGGCTCTTGACCGAACCCCACACACATAGGGTTTTTTAAGTCTTTCCACCAGACTTTTTGCTAAGCTCCTGCTACTTTTTCCACGAGAATATAAGAAAAAACGATATAAATCGGATAATTATTATTTGGTATCCATGATACTGCAGTATCATGGATACCTTGCAGGAAACTCAACGTTCTCGGAAAGTGGGTGTTAACTTTTGTCATTATAGACGAAATAGAAATTTCTAAGTCTGATAGGTAGGTAGCTACTGAGATTGTCTGACAAGTGATTAAGTTGCAGATGGAGGTGGTAGTTGCTTTTGTTCATGGAGCCTCTTCTGATTGCTTCTTCTAGTCCCTTTACCTC
This sequence comes from Caprella mutica, assembly GCA_947561585.1. Taxonomy (NCBI): domain Eukaryota; kingdom Metazoa; phylum Arthropoda; class Malacostraca; order Amphipoda; family Caprellidae; genus Caprella; species Caprella mutica. Next base: position 76,089 of record CANNZV010002615.1, on the reverse strand, counting down.
AAATTTGGATCATAATGTTTGTAATATGTAATAGTTATTGAGAAAACAGCTTACTGAATGAAAGTTAGGTATAAATTCACTTATAGCTTGCTAATAAACCAATCAATAGCTGGTTAATATTTCCTCTGTGAGATGTTTTCTGACTAGTTGTAAATGTAAATTAGTTTTAAATAGAAAATAATTAGTCAGGTCTAGTGTTTGAATTCAGTTATTTTTTTTATTATATTAAATATATATATATAAATAGTAGATGTCAATTTGTTTCAAAGTTTTATTTATTATTTGAATAGTAGATTCCAATTTAATATAGAAATATAGATCGTAATAAAATAAAATTATTGTATGCAATTAAAAGATACACGGTACAGGAACATAATCGGGTATAGTACCTAGCAGACGACACAAAAATATGACGTCCCACAACAACACATTCCTTGTTTGTGACCGAGTGGCTTATAATTCCTCGTATTTGCATGTTAATATCGAGAAGTTTGAAGTCATTTTATAAGGGTTTGGTACAAAAGAAAAGCGAAAATGGCGATTGAACCTCAAAGTTGAATATATAGATATAATTCAGATGTGTTTTTATTGTTAATTTCTTTAACTTATCTATAAAAAATAGGGTCTTGAAAATATGCTACCTAGGAGCGTAAAGTAGTGCTAGTTAACTGCTAAATTGTAGTTCCTATGAATAACAAATAAGGAAAAAAATAATGGAATACAATTTAACCAATGCCTAGTTAGTAATTGATCAGAAAAAAATTAAATTTAGAAGTGCTAAGTTTAAGTAGGTTTTCCCATATTTCAAAGTGTGGTCAGAATCGCCATTTCCAGTCATCCAAACTATAGATTCTATCAGCTGATTACCATACCCTATGTTACTGTATCCTGAAAAGATATAACTGGGAATCGAACGACCAGGGACTAGTTGACCGAGGATCAAATGATACAGAGATCAAATGACTGGGGATCAGATGATAAGGGATCTTTTGACTGGGGATCAATTGACCGACCGTCTGCTCTGGTAGCTAGGTAGGTAACTCTGTAGCTAGCTAGGTAACTCTGTAACTAGGTTGGTAATTCTTACGAGGTTGGTAATTCTTACGAGGTTGGTAACTATAACTTGGTAGGTAACTCTGTAACTACTAGGTAGGTAACTCTGTAACTAGGTTGGTAACTCTGTAACTAGGTAGGTAACTCTGTAGCTAGGTTGGTAACTCTGTAACTAGGTAGGTAACTCTGTAGCTAGGTTGGTAACTCTGTAACTAGGTAGGTAACTCTGTAATTAGGTTGGTAACTCTGTAACTAGGTTGGTAACTCTGTAGCTAGGTAGGTAACTCTGTAACTAGGTAGGTAACTCTGTAGCTAGGTAGGTAACTCTGTAACTAGGTAGGTAACTCTGTCACTAGGTTGGTAACTCTGTAGCTAGGTAGGTAACTCTGTAACTAGGTTGGTAACTCTGTTACTAGGTTGGTAACTCTGTAGCTAGGTAGGTAACTCTGTTTCTATGTTGTTAACTCTGTAACTAGGTTGGTAACTCTGTAACTAGGTAGGTAACTCTGTAACTAGGTAGGTAACTCTGTAATTAGGTTGGTAACTCTGTAGCTAGGTAGGTAACTCTGTAACTAGGTAGTTAACTCTGTAACTAGGTAGGTAACTCTGCAACTAGCTAGGTAACTCTGTAACTAGTTAGGTAACTCTGTAACTAGCTAGGTAACTCTGTAACTAGCTAGGTAACTCTGTAACTAGGTTGGTAACTCTGTAACTAGGTTGGTAACTCTGTAACTAGGTAGGTAAATCTGTAACTAGGTTGGTAACTCTGTAACTAGGTAGGTAACTCTGTAACTAGGTTGGTAACTCTGTAGCTAGGTAGGTAACTCTGTAACTAGGTAGGTAACTCTGTAGCTAGGTAGGTAACTCTGTTTCTATGTTGTTAACTCTGTAACTAGGTTGGTAACTCTGTAACTAGGTAGGTAACTCTGTAACTAGGTAGGTAACTCTGTAATTAGGTTGGTAACTCTGTAGCTAGGTAGGTAACTCTGTAACTAGGTAGTTAACTCTGTAACTAGGTAGGTAACTCTGCAACTAGCTAGGTAACTCTGTAACTAGTTAGGTAACTCTGTAACTAGCTAGGTAACTCTGTAACTAGCTAGGTAACTCTGTAACTAGGTTGGTAACTCTGTAACTAGGTTGGTAACTCTGTAACTAGGTAGGTAAATCTGTAACTAGGTTGGTAACTCTGTAACTAGGTAGGTAACTCTGTAACTAGGTTGGTAACTCTGTAGCTAGGTAGGTAACTCTGTAACTAGGTAGGTAACTCTGTAGCTAGGTTGGTAACTCTGTAACTAGGTAGGTAACTCTGTAACTAGGTTGGTAACTCTGTAGCTAGGTAGGTAACTCTGTAACTAGGTAGGTAACTCTGTAGCTAGGTTGGTAACTCTGTAACTAGGTAGGTAACTCTGTAGCTAGGTAGGTAACTCTGTAGCTAGGTAGGTAAATAATTACAAATTACATTATATTTTTGTTTCTAAAATTAATTAAACTATAATTCATTCTGTGTAAAAGTAATCAACCTGTAATTATTTATGGCGTTTACTTGAAGTATTATTTCACAAAATACTATAATCCGAAACATGAAAAATATTTCCAGTTACATTTTACGAGAGGTAATTTTATATTTTACTACATCAAATCAACTTTTGGGACATATACTTTTTCTTCATTATTGTTATGAGTTGCGTAATTATTAAATTCATGGATGGTACGCAAGAAGAATAAGTAATAGGTCCACTAACGCGCAGAACCAGTTTTAACAAAAGTTTCCGTGTTGGAACTGAACGTTCTACCATCAGCTGCACGCTTAGTTTGCTAGAACTCGCTCTAGCAATTGGTTGTTACTTCTTTAAAGTCCTCATCAATCTTCCCACGAAGATGAACATCTTATTTGCTCTATTTTTGCTGCCTACATTAGGGACAACAATTGCCAACAGTGACACGTTGTTTACCAAGTCTGAATTCCCCTTCACACCAACTTTACGGTACCGCTTTCAAATCGGTGGACCAATGAATACCAATAACACCATAGCCGTCTACTGCCCTAAAAATAAACAGACTGAAGATAGACTGAAGAGATCTGACTTGGAGGAGGTGCGAGATGGACTGAGCTCCGTTGAAACTTTGCCAAAATATGAAGAAATCTGCCCCTGCAACAATGGAAGCATTCTCCTACACTTTAATGCTCCTCTGCTGACGGGATATTTTAGCATAGTTAACCTTACTTATCAAGAAGCTAAAGAAAAATATGCTCTTGAATCACTTTACTTTCGTTCAGATTATCCAAATTCTTCCTTTGTATGTGAGTCAGGTCCATTCTTTTGCCCATGCTTTGAACTGATCGACTGCTCTTGTTTTACAAACTTTTTTACTAAGGTAAAGCACGAATTAGTTTGTTTTTTAGGTCCCTTTGTCATGTTCGCCATTTACTACATACTAATGAAAGTGTTAGCGTGCAAGACTGAGAAACCAAAGCACCTGTTTAGAAAAGTTTCAGCGACACTATTATTCATAGCTGCAGTAACTGCCTTTGTTTTAGTGAATATCTTCCATTTGCAAATTAAATATTTATTAATTTGCAATGGTGGTGACAGAGGGGAATGCCTTAAATAAGCTCTAATAGCTTTTAAATAGCTGTAAAAATTCTACTTTTTACTTTCGCAGATTGCGGAAGCTCATATTTTAGGGGGCATTTATTCATTTATTTTTTGTTTTATCACAATTCACGAAGGATTTTCATTTTCGCTCTTTTAATATACAACCTGTAATATATAGCTACCTATAATAATTGATATCGTTATTGTTCAATACAATTATCTATTTACCTCTTTTTTATTTCATCCAAAGTGTGTAATTAATGTTTTAATTAAAAGAAAGCTGTAATGAAATTCATTCATACAAAAAAAAAAAAACTATTTCGACTTTCTAACTCTAGCTGTACTGACCCAGACAAAATATTATCATGGGGCCATAGAAGATGAAGAGGGTAAGTTATTGTGGGGCAATAGAAGATGAAGAGGGTAAGTTATGGTGGGGTCATAGAAGATGAAGAGGGTAAGTTATGTTGGGGCCATAGAAGATGAAGAGGGTAAGTTATCGTGGGACCATAGAGGATTAAGACAGGACCCTAATTGATCTTCTATGGCCCCACCATAATATTCTCTCATGGATAGGTACCAATAAATTCAGAAAAATAAATTAAAAGTTTAGAGTTAAATAATCAATATTTTTGCATCTTATGTTACATAGCGTATAGGGACACTCTCAGTCCTCGGATAGTGGGTGTTAAGGGCCGTACACACGTAGGGTTTTTTAAGTCTTTCCAACAGACTTTTTGATAAGCTCCTCCTACTTTTTCTACGAGAATATAAGAAAAAAACGATATAATTATTATTTATTTTAGTTTGTATCCATGTTACCTGCGAGTATCATGGATACAAACTAAAATAAAAGTTAATGGAAAGAAAACGAATAATGCAATAAAATTCATGAATAAATTATAAAAAAAGATTCTCTCTATAGACTTTAAATTAAAGGGGAAATTTCCTTCATAACATCTACTTCAAGGTTCTTTGTAACGCCAATTCCTTTGGTAATTAATTAACAATACCCTTTTTACCTGTTTATTTCAAAATAAAACAAATTGAATTATTTTAAAATGGTTTATTATGACAAAAAAAAAAATTTCAGAAATGCTCATAATAAAACATATATTAATATGTTTAAAAAAAACATATACTTAATAATAAATACATAATACCAAATATGAATGAAATATATAGGTTATTATAAAAAAATGCATAAAAAATACTAAAATATGTTTATTGTACACAAAATACTACAATCATAAATTAAAATAATTATGTATATATTAGTATTCATATTTTGATGCGCTTTTTAATAATAAAATATTTAATATATTCATATGGTAATTGAAGCTTTACGCAATATACTTATTTTAATGCATTGTAAATTAATTTATATATCAACTTTCAATGAAAATTTTATTGACTATAAAATTCACAAAATTGATAAAAAAAACATTAAAACCATATATTTGTACAGTGAGAACTACTTTAAATAACTATAGAAAAACGTTAAAGTTCTTTACTGAATTTAATGAACATAAATAGTGTTAATAAAATTGAATAAAAGCTAATTAATATAATTTAAAAAACAAAATCCTTCTTTTTAAAGTAAAGTACATATACCAAATAAAATTTGTGCACAGTAATTTTCTTCATAACACATTTCAACGCCAAGGACATTATAAAAACATCAAATAATGTATAAACTTATTCAGTATAAAATAAATGTAGGTTGTGCCTCATAATTATTCCATTTTGAACCACCGAAGATTTTCCCCAAACGACAATAGGCTTTATAAAAAACAAAAAAAAAATGATTTTTTTAAACATATCCTTTCTTAAATTGTTATCTATCTAAAACTGATTTAACAAACAAATTATGACCTACTATATGTGTTAAGTGTTGATGGGGGAAGTCAGAGAACTAAATAAAGTTCCATGTATTTAACAGCAAGTAGATATTTTCCGGGAATGTACCGTCAGCGACCAAAGTTTGATGTACCACCAACAAAATAATGTTTTTCTCCTTTGTGTTTCAAGTTCCGAGTTATTGGATGGTTCCACATTTTCGATCATTAAAAAAATATATAATAATTATAATTCAACTTGTTATTTTAAAATATTCCAATTAAAGTAAGACATATAGGCATAATATTTTTACATAGGAAATGATTTAATATAAAGTACAAATACCATTTGTATTAAATTTTAAATTGTTTTGTACAGAATTACAACTTTTTAGGAATAAATCAATTCTCATAGTAAATATAAGACAACTAGTTAAATAGCACCTATACAAATAACACTTAGCACATGGTCATTAATTCTTATTTAGAAACTTAATAATAATATTATGACTATTAAGCCAGCCCGCAGGAACTAGTAAAGTGTTCTCCAAGAAATCCTTAATACCTTCATTAAAGAACTACAGGTAAGTCATGGTTAGTTAGTATATAATATATCACAGAGTTAAGTTTACTAATTATAGACAGTGTCTTGTATGTCCTCCACATAGACCTGCTTTTATTTCTCTATCATAGATTAAAGTGAGAGAAATGATCAAAATGTTAGCACATCCGTACAGAAAGAACGCAAAGCACAATTTGAGAATAAAGCGATATTTGCCCTTTGTTTTCTCTTGTTGCTCTTGCTCTCTCAGCATCAAAATAACTAGGTACAAAGCATGACTTAACACCAGTAAAGTTACGAAACGAATGATGTTGACAATCATGAAGATGCCGTTGTTATCCAGGCAAGAACAGTCTAAATGTTCGAAACATGGGCACATGAACTTCCCTGTTTCACAAATGTACATCAGTGATCCATTTGGCATAAAAGTATCCCCTTTGGTATTTCTTAAAGTAGTTGCACTGATGAGACCATGTTTCTGTTTCGTCCTTCCAGCAACGTGGTCGATGTTGAAATAAGTTGTGGTGTTTATTGGACACAAGCAGAGGCTTTCGTACAGAGATTCGGTAGACTTGAGCACAGGTTCTTCGACAGTGAAAGGGGCTTTGGCTTTCACATCATATTGGGTGGAGTTTGAAGCTTTTGCAGTTGAGTTCGATGGACAATATATAGAAATAGAGTTGTGGTCGTTGAATTCGTGATTCGCCTTACGGAACCGATATTCATGATTGAAAGAAACTCTTTTTGGACCTTGGTTTTCGTCAGGCTGACTGACAGCTAGTTGAACCACTAACAACAGAGCAATAATTGTCTTCATTTTAGCTAGTTACAAGCACAGTTTTCGTTAGTTACAAGCACAGTGATGTTGTTGACTAGGTATGAAGAAGGCTGGACTGATACTGAACGCAAGGCAACTGCATAGCGCGGCACAACAACCGAAAGCAGGATGTTTTTGGCACGAATACCTGTTTGGAGTCTCCAGGTCGGCGAGATCGATGAGCCTGAATACCTACCATGGTTAGGAAGTTGTTTAATGTGGTGAAATATTCTGAATGATGCAATAAAACTCTACGCTATTATGGGTTACATAAACTATTATATAAAATGATTTAGTGACACGAAAGATGAGTATAATTTAATTATTTGACTATGAATGACCTGTCACATGTCTAGTCAATAGGACTATGGTCTATTTATTTCATTTAGCAAATGAAAATTCTTTAGAGAGAGAATAATAAACCAAATATTAATGTATTATTCAATGGTAAACTATTTGAAACGTTTAAATTTCAATAATACTTTTTGTTCATAATATAAAAGCGGCTCTGCATCATTTTTTTCAATTCAAATTTCTGAGTCGCTATAAAATTATTCAAATTAATTAAATTTAGATGCAGTAAAATCATAACTAAATAATAATTATCTCCATATTGCTCAATACTTATGCATATATACATGAACGAAATGATTTAATTCATTGTAAAGGTATCTTAAACAAATGGCATATACATTATTCGACAATCATTTACTGAACTATACAGGGTGTCCCAAAAGTACCTGACCCCTATTAGTTAGGTACCATATTATATGGCATATGCTATCATATATATATATATATATATATATATATATATTTTCTCAATTAAATCATTGCGTGTTTCTTCTTACTGCTTTATCATAACTCAATTAAAAGTGTTAATTAGTTCAGAGTAACACTACAAAGAACTATAGTTACTATGCAATGCTAGAAAGACTGTTACCTGGAGAATAGAACATAGAGAGATTCCACAGAAATTGCAGCTGTAGATCGTTTGATTTTCTGTGTGGTGGTTGAACATTTGATTCTGTGTGTGGTGTTCGATGTGTTCTTTGTTAGATAACCTGTGCATTTGATGTTCTATCTGTACCTCTCTGAGTTTGATCGGGTGCTAATTTGACCATCTGTGACGATCATACACCCAAAATATCTAACTAACACATGATCAAACTAGCACATTTTTATTATTTGTGTTCGGTTACCTGTATGTATGTATGAACATTGTTCATGTTTCATGATAGTAATTATCCGATTGCATATAATTAGATGACGGGGACTCATAGAGCGCATACTTTTGCCGCTGCTAATATATGACATTGACCTGATCGCTCCCAAAATTTGACCAGATGGTACTTAGAGCAATACGGTTTTCTTGAGTTATGCGAATAACAATATTACAAATAAATAAGTAGACCCTAAAATATAACCTTCTGCAATCTGCGAAGGTAATAAGGAAAAAGTCATTGAAGTCACCACTATTTATTTTTGCATATTCATATTCAAAATTAAGTAACAATTATAATATCGTTTTTTCTTATATGGCCGAAGATATGAATCTGACCGATAATTCGTAATTTACCCCAACAGGAATTTTGAATTTTTTAACAGGATTTTTTGAAAAAGTGTAGTGTTTTAATCTTTTGTACAACTCCTCATTTCTCTATAAAATGCAGTTTTTTAAATGTGAACATTAATAGGTTTAAAATGAGACAAACGAGCAAATCTTACCAGTTTATTAACTATCTTGCAAAAAATTAGTTACGAATAAATAGAAAAAAAAGTTGCCGATTTAATTCATTCAAACTCAGAATTCAAAATCGCAACTGACTTAAATTTACAACTTGGGGAAATTCTGAGTTATCGGACAGTTCCATATTTTCGATCATGTAGGAAAAAAAATATAATAATAAAATTTAACTAATTTTCTTTCATGATCGTGAATGTGGAATCGTGCAATAACTCGAAACTAACCCTATCCGTGATTAGCAAGTAGAAAAAGCATAAAAAATTACTTTGAAGCCTTTCATAAAAAGTATCAACAAGAAAAAAATATTGTTAAAAAATAATCGTTCGAAAAAAAAAAAAAGAGACTTAAGTAAGTCCTTTTATTGAAAAACTCTTACATCTTAACACTCTTAATACGCTACTCTTAATCTTAACACTCTTAATACGCTACTCTTAATCTTAACACTCTTAATACGCTACTCTTAATCTTAACACTCTTAATACGCTACTCTTAATCTTAAATATTAGTGAGCGATTTGCTGCACTGGTTTGCCATTGAATAATGCGACGATATTAGTCCGATATCTAAATCTAATGGATATAATTGATGGGTAAATCTAATGGATATAATTGATGGGTAAATCTAATGGATATAATTGATGGTTATATCTAATGAAAGCTATTAATATATCTAATGAAATATCTAATGGATATAATTAATGGGTATATCTAATGAAATATCTAATGGATATAATTAATGGGTATATCTAATGAAATATCTAATGGATATATTTTATATATCTACCTAAGAGATAAATCTAAAATAAATCAATTTCTACAATATCGTTTAAGAAGTAGGCTAAGTTCCGCGTTATCGGACGGTTCCACATTTACGATCAACTAAATTCAACAATAAGTATTATATACTTTTTATCAAATGATCGAAAAGAGGTACCGTTCAATGACTTGGAACTTACCCTTCCTATTACATTAAACCAATCATTTAAAATAAACTACTTAAGTTAAGTGATTCAGAATAATTTGAGAATAATAATAAAGTTATTAAAAGGAGAAGTCATCACAAAATACCTCATTTGTTACAGGTAAAATAATGGTATGGTACACATAAATACCAAACTGAAAAAATAACTATTTTTACCATTTTAAAAGGAACACACAAACTATTGTATCTTAACTCACAATAATAAATATTAATTACGAATATTTTAATCGGAAAATAATATTTAAAAGTGATAATTTTTTTCAATTTAACTGCAGAAATAATTTAACATACTCTACACATTAATTCTTTAGAATAATAATCATTAAAGCTTACAAACTCTAATAACTTATTATACAAAGGAGTGGAAAATCTAAAGATAAGATGGGGGTAAGCTTCGAGTTATCGGACGCTACCAGGTTTTCGATTAAATGAGAAAACGATAACTAATATTTAAATCATGATCGAAAATGTGGAACTGTCCGCTAACTTAGAACTTACCCCACACCAGTGAAAGTTTAATGGTTTCAATATACAAAATATGGCATAGTTTGAATGCCCAAAAGTTAGAAAGAGAGTTGATTAATTAATAGAAATGTTGAATTACATTTACAGATCTAGGTAGAAAGTTCACCTGTGTTCAGAGTGATTTAACCAGGTAAACTAATTAAAATGCCTATCAATGACATCTATCACCTATTACTAGGGTTGTGACAATATGCTTTTAAAACCATAGATCTTAAGAATATCATAGACGAAATGGTATATCGAATACTATATACCGCTGGTGTAGAACCATTCAATACTCTTTAATTCTCTCCGTCTATAGTATTCTCTATGATTTATAAAGCATATTGTCACAACCCTACCTATCACTCCAGGTTTAGTATCAAAGATGCCTATCACTCTAGATTAACAGACATAGAAAGGAGTGAGAGTCTCAGGACTATCAACTAAAGATCTCTTATGCAGCCAAACCAATCTGTGGAAGAGAAAAAAACAAAGTCAGAAAAGAGTTGTAAACAATTGAGTTATAGGTATATATTTTATGTTTAGTTGAGACAAAGTATAGCGAATAGTAGTAAGGTTATATCTCAAGTGGCGTACACACGTAGGTTTTTATAAGTCTTTCCACCTGACTTTTTGCTAAGCTCCTCCTACTTTTTCCACGAGAATATAAGAAAAAACGATATGATATTTATTTATTTCAGTTGGTATCCATGATACCTACAGGTATCACATATTTATGCTTTTATTTCAGTTGGTATCCACGATAACTAAATGTATCATGGATACCAGTTAAATTATACCCAAAATATATATATATATATACATTTTCCTTATACGATCGAGAGTATGAACAAGTCCGATAACTAGTTGTTTACCCTAGAGAATTACACTCACCCTAGTGTAGTTGCTGCTCCAGCGAAGAGAGCAATATGTCCTAAGAAATAAATAAAGTATTCAGAGAAAATGCTTTTGCCGCGGAACTTTGCCTTCCTGAAACTGAAACCTCTTGATTTCTTCTTCAGAGCATCGCTACTGGCACGGGTATTCCTGAAACAGTTTTGACAATTAGAACATTGAGATATAGCTACTTTACCTGCTGCAAGGGAAATAAATACAAAGGACTCGAAAGAGCAGTCAGAAAGGAAAGTGGCTCCTTGAACAAAGTCACCCACCACCGTCAGTGACAAAGCTTATGGAAGCAAGAAGGATAATACATAATCCAAATTACAACAATTCGTGGGTCCCTCTCTTCCATCCACTGCAGACGGTGGCCGGAAATTTCGGTCACGGAATAATAAATGGCCTCTCAACATAATTGCCGTTATGTAGTTTGTTGTATCCGCCGATTTGTTGTACTGAACCCTCCCTTCATGATTGTTTAATAACCGCAGGGGGTTTGGGAGGGCGGCATGCCCCCTGATACATCTAATTGATAAGTTGAATTCATTCCTCAGACCGAATTTTCCTATAACCACCACAGACAGCTTCAGGATAGACTTTCTAGTCAGTAACCACACTATATCCTATTTGTTTTTTCAACTTACCTTTCGCGCACTGCTGAATCTTCGGTATTCCACTCCCACATCCAATCTGTGTCCCTGGCATTTCTACTCTCGTTTTGTTTACGAATTCTCTCTTTTGCGGCCTCTATATATGCTCTCGATTTTTCTTTTAAACCTATTTCGACAAAGTCATCATTATTTACATAATAAACATTCTCCTCATCTTTGTCTACATTATTTCTAATTCTTCGTGTATGAGCTTGAAGAGCAAGTTGAGCATGAAGACCAGGAAAAGGATAGTGAGCACGATTAGCATTAGCAAGAATTTCATGAACTCTTTCGGCATGAGTCTCTTCATCAATACGATTTTTATCAATAGAATCATCTTTTTTATCAACAGAATAATCGTCTTCATCTTCAACAGCTTTTCTAATTTCTTCTTCAATTGGTTTCTCGACTCTTCCGTCATCAACTTCTTCAATTTCAACGGGAATTTCCATTTCTACATCAACCGGTTTTTCAACATCAACATTTTCAGGTTCTCCGTTCTCATGATCAGCTTCAGCTCCTTCGGCAAGATCTTCCACTTGAACAAATACTTCATCATCATTAACTACATTAACTGGCTCTTGGTTCTCCTGATTTCCCTCTGCAAGATTCTCCAACTGAACGGGTTCTTCAATTTCATTTACTGGCTCTTCGTTTTTCTTTATTGCCTCGGCAAGATTTTTCAATTGAGCAACTAATTCCATATCATTGAAGGGGCCTTTGTTTCTTTTACCGTTGATGGGGGAGTTCGGTGGACTTTTTGGTCTGAATAAATAAATAAATGACGAGGTTACAAATTGATAATTCGTGATATAAAAGTCATCTTTAAATAAAGTTTTCTAGTAGTTAATGAATAAGATTAGAAATTATTCTTCTTAGAAAGTATAATACTTACGAAGCTAATCCAGAGTTCAACCTGGAGACGACATTGGAGGCGTTTCTGGAGACAAAACAGGAGCCATTTCTAGAGGCATCTTTGGAGACTCTGCATGGACTGATAGTACCATCACGCTGTGCCTCCAGGAGCGACTCCTTGAAGTTATCAGTGTACCTGTTCTCTATCTGAGCAGCGGCCGCAGATTCTGAAAAGAAAATTTACTGGAGTTGAAAGATGAAGATATTTACTGAAATTAAAATATTTTTTTTACTGAAGTTGAAAATGATTTTTTTTATCGAAGTTCAAGAAATGAAAAATTGACTGAAGTTAAGAAATGAATTTTTTATACATTAGTTTTAACGACAAGAGCAAAGTTTTTCTTAGTTCATTAAAATTATGCATATTAATATAATGAAACCGTTGATAAATTAGGGTTAAATGGATAAATAGTCAGTTGTACCGCTAGATGGCGTCGGTACGGATTTGGTGACAAATATTATGAACACAAACGTGACAAACGCACGCACGGAGATTTGACGTTACCACCACTAAATGGCTTAATTATATAAAAAAAAGGCTTTTAAAAATCATAATAGTTCGATATTAATCTATTAATGAATACCTTTTTTCACATTTCATTCAAAGTATACAATTGTTTCACAGAGTTTTAATCTAATTACAAAGTATATACCAACACCAGACGGTAGAAAATGGTAAAGTATTCTCCAACAAATACTAGCGACTTTTCTGCCACATTTTTTTAAGTCTTTCCACCAGACTTTTTGCTAAGCTCCTCCTACTTTTTCAACAAAATATTTTGATTATATAAGAAAAAACGACAATCATTTATTTTATTATTTTAGTTGGTATCCATGATACCTGCAGTCATCATGGATACAAAAAAAATTAAATATCCATTAGGTAAGTATATTATTTTTTCTTATATTCTCGTGGAAAAAGTAGGAGGAGCTTAGCAAAAAGTCTGGTGGAAAGACTGAAGAAACCCTACGTGTGTACGGCTACAAGTAGGTTAATATTAACAGAAAGGCAATAACTAAACACTCACCTGGTAATTTAGCTAAATTTAGATCCAACTTCATTGAGATGTTGCCCTGTAAAAAAATAAATACTTGAATGAAACTGAAAAACAAATTAAATTGGTTCATTAACAGGTATGAAATTTTAATGGAAAATTCAGTTTTAGAATGTATCAATTTTATGACCAATTAATTGATTATACCACCCAAAGATAAAAATAACTTATTAATATAATCTATAAACTACAAGATAGGAATAGTTATGAAATTAAAGTTAGATGAAATTAAAAATAGATGAAAACATCATAAAAAAATACAAGACTAGGGTAAGTTCCAAGTTATCGAGCGGTTTCACATTTTTGGATCATACAAGAAATAATAAACAATTTATAAATAAGATTAAGCTATAAGATATACAAATTATATATCTTTTTCATACATGATTGAAAAATGAGAAACCGGTCGATAACTTGAAACTTAGAGACTATTTTTTGAATATTGCATTTATAAAATTATGAACTAAACCTACATCTTCTTTGGATGGACCTGCATCTAAAGCAACGGCCCCTTCAACGGAATTAGGGTCTTCCTCGATAAGAATAGGTTCTTCATCATCGAAAATAGGTTCTCCATCATCAGAACTAGGTTCCTCATCATTGAAAATAGGTACTTCATCATCGGAACTAGGTTCTTCATCATTAAAAATAGGATCTTTAACAGTAGAACTAAGTTCTTCCTCGATGGAACTAGGTTCTTCATCATTGGTACTAGGTTCTTGATCAGTAGAACTAGGTTCTACATCAACAGAACTAGATTTGTTACTAGTAGAACTAGGTTCTCCAGCACTGGAACTAGTAGGTTCATAACTAGTGCTAGGTTGTTCAGAACTAGTGCTAGGAAGAGGATGATCAGCAGTCTCCACACTAGGAACGTGGACCCAGGACTCTGAAATAGAAATAGTGAAATTAGAATACGAAAATTAGGTTTAGAACACAGAGAGAGATGGCGAGTTGAATGTTTTTAAACATGAGATATCTCGAAAGCTATTGAAATTTAATCATATTCCAGCGACTTTCTACTTTCTATCGTTCTGAACATGTTTCAACGTATTCAAAACATGTTTGATAATTTGAAACATGTTTAAATTTGTTAATTAAAACACCAACGGGAGAAAAAAGTCCCGAGTTATATTTTTAATACGTATTTACTACTAAAGAAAACTAGTATATAGGTACCTAATAATTATATTATTTAACTTTTATTTTAGATCGTATCCATGATACATACAGATATCATGGATACAAATTTTAAATAAAAGTTGAATAATCAATATAGTTTTTTTATCACGTGATCGAAAACATGGAAGCATACGATAACTCGGAATTAACCTAGGCATTTTGATGTAAATTTTCCTGAAGGCTGGAATTAAAAAAAAAAAAAAATTTTAGTCAACAATAAATTCTAAACCGTTACGTACATTTTTTGTTAAAGAAATTTCTCTTCATTTTACCGAATTCACTAATAATTCACAAACAAAACAATAACAAATAAATAAACATGACGTAAGTTATCAGTTTACAGGGTAATATTAGCAAGGGCATTTTGTAACACGAGTGCAAGTGCACTGAAGGAAACGCGTGTCTGCGCATGCGCCTGATGATGATAAAAAGAACGGAAAATGGCAATGATATAATATAGCAAAAGACAATTCCAAGCATTTAAAGAAATAATACCTATTTATCCTAAATATCTTCCCACACAAGGACACACTGATTGGCGGCTTCTGATTGGTCGAGAAGAATCCTCGTACGATGAGTGCAGTGGTGCCAAATGTACGATAGCGCGCAACAAGAGCAGCTGATGTGCCACGTCTCGATAAAATGTGCCAAATGTAGCGTCAAAACAAGAGGTTTCGCACACTTTATTTTAACTTGGGTAAGTACTTAGAATTTTAGTATATAAAGTACGTAAATAAGGTAGATACTAAGTCTATTTTAAATAAATGTCTTGAAATAAATATAAAATTACATGAAAGGCAGGCTAGTTAATTCGTTCGTATTGCAAATATGGACATAAAAACATTATTTAAAAATGAGTTTTATGTTATTATATTTATCAAACTTCTCTAGGCCTAATTAATAAATCGTTAATTTAGGAAAAAACATTCGAAAAATAACATTAATAATCAACAGTAGGTAGCATTTTAAAGTAAGTTAAATATTGATAGTGTTATCCGCGGAGTTATTGGATAAATTGAACAAACTGCACGTCATCAATTATACAGTAATGTATACGTATATATGACTGTATCACTGCATAGCCTATATTATACTGTATCAGTTATCACTGCATAGCCTATATTATACTGTATCAGTTATCACTGCATAGCCTATTTTATACTGTATCAGTTATCACTGCATAGCCTATATTATACTGTATCAGTTATCACTGCATAGCCTATATTATACTGTATCAGTTATCACTGCATAGCCTATTTTATACTGTATCAGTTATCACTGCATAGCCTATATTATACTGTATCAGTTATCACTGCATAGCCTATATTATACTGTATCAGTTATCACTGCATAGCCTATATTATACTGTATCAGTTATCACTGCATAGCCTATTTTATACTGTATCAGTTATCACTGCATAGCCTATATTATACTGTATCAGTTATCACTGTATATTATCATATATTTAACTGTATCACCGTATTATTCCACAATTTCGCATAATGCTACAATAATAGTTTTGATATTTTATCATATTTAGTTTATTAATAATGATATACCTACCTAGGGTGATTTCCGAGTTATCGGACAGTTCCACATTTTCGATCATACCTATAATAAAAGAGTAGTATATAGGTATAATAAATTTTATTTCAAGTTAAATAAAGTTAAACTGGTATCCATGATATAGCTGTGTGTTATTAACATTTTAAGACAATGAAAATATAGGTACCCTATACATAGGCACCAACTAGGTAATATGATATAATGATAATTGTTTAAATGCACCGTAGATGAATAAAAAATGTTAAAAACATTAGGTATATATATATAGCCTACCTGTAAATGATACTTACCCATTAAATCTGGGGTTTCCATTATTTTATTTATTTATTATATATTTCTGCGAACAAGTACCTATTTACGTAGGTACTCTAAAACTTTGAAAAGCGTTCTTGGTGATCACTATCGTCAATTGGAATATTATTAAACACATGTGTACTACACATTAATATTAAGAAGATATTGAATAATAGAACAAGAATCGAACACCTCCTTTATCTGCAACGTCCACATTAGAACTGATTGTTTTGAATATGCGTTGCGTGAACGTGCAGCCATTGCAATGTGGCGACATCTGGCATTTGAAAAAGGCGCGACGCACATACAAAGTAACACAATTATGACTAAGTCTGCGTATTCTACATTACACATTATGAAACATATTACGCAGCATAATATTTATATAGGTATATTTGCTAAGATTAAGAACACAATAAAGAATTTGAAATTAAAGGCGGTGCTATGACAGTTGCCATATAAGGTTAAATTGGTCAGCTGGAACTCTTTGTTTACAAACTCTACCTAGGTGCCTACTGCCTAGGTTCATCCGGTACGCAACAACGATAACGAAATGAATTTACGTAGTATTAACGAGAAAAATATACTATTAAAATTAATATAGTATCAATAATAAATAACAAATCAGAAATGTGTGACACAAACAAGTACAGTTTATATTTTCATACATAATACCTACAAATGTAGGTACTTATACAGTTATTTGTAAATTGTTTGATAAAATTCTATAAGAAACAATTGAAACCAGTTATTCATTTTTGAACTTTAATTAATAAATAGGCCTACTATTTATAAAGTAATAAGCTTGTACGATATTGTGAAAGGGAGAAAAGAAAAACAAATAGGTAATGCTACATAGCATCTGAAGACAAACATACGGACGAACTAACACGCGCAATCGGTCACGTAAGCAGCTATTGCTGAGACTCTAATTTAAACTTTAAAGGGTCAAACAACTTAACAGTTATATTTGTAATAGGGTTTCGAGTTATGGGTCAGATTCACATTTTCGATCGTATAAAGAAAAATGGATAATTTTCATTTCTAATACTCTTTTGCCTTATATAATGAGAAATGTGGACCCATGCGATAACTCGAAACTTACCTTATATGATTAAAAAACAATCAATTCAATTATTTAAATTGATCTCAATTTAACACAGTAAGTCCTTCATATGTTATAATAACTTGTAATTTTTGGGCATTGACTAGTTTGTATAACTTTGACAAAGACTCCTTTGATCTTTGCTTCAAGGTACAGGTTCCTATGTTAGTTATTATTTTCTTGGTAGTAGGTACTGTACTATTGGTTCCTATGTTGGTAATTATTTTCTTGGTAGTAGGTACTGTACTATTGGTTCCTATGTTGGTTATCATTTTCTTGGTAGTAGGTACTGTACTATTGGTTCCTATGTTGGTTATCATTTTCTTGGTAGTAGGTACTGTACTATTGGTTCCTATGTTGGTTATCATTTTCTTGGTAGTAGGTACTGTACTATTGGTTCCTATGTTGGTTATCATTTTCTTGGTAGTAGGTACTGTACTATTGGTTCCTATGTTGGTTATTATTTTCTTGGTAGTAGGTACTGTACTATTGGTTCCTATGTTTGTTATCATTTTCTTGGTAGTAGGTACTGTACTATTGGTTCCTATGTTAGTTATTATTTTCTTGGTAGTAGGTACTGTACTATTGGTTCCTATGTTGGTAATTATTTTCTTGGTAGTAGGTACTGTACTATTGGTTCCTATGTTGGTTATCATTTTCTTGGTAGTAGGTACTGTACTATTGGTTCCTATGTTGGTTATCATTTTCTTGGTAGTAGGTACTGTACTATTGGTTCCTATGTTGGTTATCATTTTCTTGGTAGTAGGTACTGTACTATTGGTTCCTATGTTGGTTATCATTTTCTTGGTAGTAGGTACTGTACTATTGGTTCCTATGTTGGTTATTATTTTCTTGGTAGTAGGTACTGTACTATTGGTTCCTATGTTAGTTATTATTTTCTTGGTAGTAGGTACTGTACTATTGGTTCCTATGTTGGTTATTATTTTCTTGGTAGTAGGTACTGTACTATTGGTTCCTATGTTTGTTATCATTTTCTTGGTAGTAGGTACTGTACTATTGGTTCCTATGTTGCTTATCATTTTCTTGGTAGTAGGTACTGTACTATTGGTTCCTATGTTGGTTATCATTTTCTTGGTAGTAGGTACTGTACTATTGGTTCCTATGTTGGTTATCATTTTCTTGGTAGTAGGTACTGCACTATTGGTTCCTATGTTGGTTATCATTTTCTTGGTAGTAGGTACTGTACTATTGGTTCCTATGTTGGTTACTATTTTCTTGGTAGTAGGTACTGTACTATTGGTTCCTATGTTTGTTATCATTTTCTTGGTAGTAGGTACTGTACTATTGGTTCCTATGTTGGTTATCATTTTCTTGGTAGTAGGTACTGTACTATTGGTTCCTATGTTGGTTATCATTTTCTTGGTAGTAGGTACTGTACTATTGGTTCCTATGTTGGTTATCATTTTCTTGGTAGTAGGTACTGTACTATTGGTTCCTATGTTGGTTATCATTTTCTTGGTAGTAGGTACTGTACTATTGGTTCCTATGTAGGTTATCATTTTCTTGGTAGTAGGTACTATACTATTGGTTCCTATGTTGGTTATCATTTTCTTGGTAGTAGGTACTGTACTATTGGTTCCTATGTTGGTTATCATTTTCTTGGTAGTAGGTACTGTACTATTGGTTCCTATGTTGATAATCATTTTCTTGGTAGTAGGTACTGTACTATTGGTTCCTATGTTGGTTATCATTTTCTTGGTAGTAGGTAGAGTACTAGAGGTTCCTATGTTTTTTTATTGGTAGCAGATACAGCACTACAGGTTCCTATGTTGGATATCACTTATCGTTTTCTAGGTAGTGGTTACAAATTTTATTATCTCTAATATAGTAATACCTCACAGGTAAAGCAATGTAAATAAATAGAATTGCAATCTCTAGCGAAATAAATGAAACAAAATAGGTTTTAACAAACCAAAGAAAGAGTCTTTAGATGACTAACAATTAAATAGTTACTAGTGACTAATAAATGCATCACTACCTATTTAATGAGCAAGACTCAACTATTTGAAGGCCAAGATCTAGTCAATTTAGTCTTTATTTGCTAATATCATATTTCTAAAGAGTTGCATTAACTAATAAATATAAATAATTCTTTTGAATTTATTTAAGCACAATATTAATTAATTACTTGTAAAATCATACAGAAATATTAGAACATACCTAGTTAATTATTAATTCTTTAGAACTGTCTAAATAATAATTATAAATTATATAAGTCAATAGGTATATTAACAAAGTACAAAGTACTGCACTGGTAAGTTTGGTAACAAAGTACAACGTACTGAATTGCTAACAAAGTACAACGTACTGCATTGCTAACAAAGTACAACGTACTGCATTGCTAACAAAGTACAACGTACTGCATTGCTAACAAAGTACAACGTACTGCATTGCTAACAAAGTACAACGTACTGCATTGCTAACAAAGTACAATGTACTGCATTGGTAACAAAGTACAGCGTACTGCATTGCTAACAAAGTACAACGTACTGCATTGCTAACAAAGTACAACATACTGCATTGCTAACAAAGTACAACGTACTGCATTGCTAACAAAGTACAACGTACTGCATTGGTAACAAAGTACAGCGTACTGCATTGGTAACAAAGTACAGCGTACTGCATTGCTAACAAAGTACAACGTACTGCATTGCTAACAAAGTACAACATACTGCATTGCTAACAAAGTACAACGTACTGCATTGCTAACAAAGTACAACGTACTGCATTGCTAACAAAGTACAACGTACTGCATTGCTAACAAAGTACAACGTACTGCATTGCTAACAAAGTACAACGTACTGCATTGCTAACAAAGTACAACGTACTGCATTGCTAACAAATTAACGCCAAAAACAATGCAATTTGTTTAATTATATCACTGTGTTTACATCATCACTATAACCGGTGCTATGTGCCTGTAATATTAATGGTAATTAAATAAGTAATTCAGTCACGTATGGTCATTTTGGAGGTACAATTCAAGGTATTTGGAATAAAATAATGCGATGCTACTCCGTATTAAGATATTTTATACAATAATTTTAATGATGGTATGAAATGGTAACCAGCAAATTTTAAATGACCAATTATTTCATTATTAGAATTACCAGATACCTAATTGAAAGTACTTAAATAAACCAAAGAGATAAATGTAGTTTTACCTTAATTTACCAATCCGTGTTATTAGTAAAAATGATAATTAACATATCAATTGTACAACCAATCACAGAAAGGTAGATCAACTGCCCCGTACAGTACGTAACTCAGTAGATGGTTTTCCTTAGCGTCCAGCGCCATGCGTTTATGCGGCGCTGTTGAGACTACGCAGAAAGAGCGATGGTTCTGACCTTTCTTTTGCAGAGCGGCGGGAGAAAGTGAGAGGTAGGTACGTAGGTAGGTACGTAGGCAGGTAAGTACGTTTGCCTGCGTGGAGACTGGAAAAGTTCTGATGCAATCCAGACCTGAATTTCAAGACACGACACGACGCACATTCATCTTGAAATGACCTCAATCGTAAATTAACTAAAAATGCTACAGAATTAATGTCCAGTGGTGTCATTTGTTCACCAATAGTGTCATTTGTTCACCAATAGTGTCATTTGTTCACCAATAGTGTCATTTGTTCACCAATAGTGTCATTTGTTCACCAATAGTGTCATTTGTTCACCACTAGTGTCATTTGTTCACCAATAGTGTCATTTGTTCACCAATAGTGTCATTTGTTCACCACTAGTGTCATTTGTTCACCAATAGTGTCATTTGTTCACCAATAGTGTCATTTGTTCACCACTAGTGTCATTTGTTCACCAATAGTATCATTTGTTCACCACTAGTGTCATTTGTTCACCACTAGTGTCATTTGTTCACCACTAGTGTCATTTGTTCACCAATAGTGTCATTTGTTCACCAATAGTGTCATTTGTTCACCAATAGTGTCATTTTTTCACCAATAGTGTCATTTGTTCACCAATAGTGTCATTTGTTCACCAATAGTGTCATTTGTTCACCACTAGTGTCATTTGTTCACCAATAGTGTCATTTGTTCACCAATAGTGTCATTTGTTCACCAATAGTGTCATTTGTTCACCAATAGTGTCTTTTGTTCACCACTAGTGCCATTTGTTCACCACTAGTGTCATTTGTTCACCACTAGTGTCATTTGTTCACCACTAGTGTCATTTGTTCATCACTATCTACTGCGTCACACCAGCTGATCGATGTTTCAAGTAGTGATGCGTATGATGGTAAGTAAATGCGTGATAACAATTCTGGTCACTAGTTTAAAATAACCAAGTCAATCGCATTAAGTAATACACTCCCTTTATTACCTAGGCAAATATGGGCAAAAAGAAATCATAGTTCACACCTAGGAACTGTGCCTTTGTTTATGTATGACGTCACGCGTCTGATGCGTGCATGTACATATGTTTGTGCTCCAGCTGGTCTGGTGTGCCACATCTCCTCAGCGCGACGGTGCCACATTTCCTCTTCCATAACAAGTTGTTAAAATAAATACATTGCAAATTGTGACTAGAATGTGTAAATAAATGCAGCATGTTTTTCTATGGCATGTTTTTCTATGCTAACAAAGCATATCTTTTAACCGATATACTCGGTCATTATTTATCTACTTAGACCGGATATAACGAGTTTAGATAAGTTGCACGAGTATACGGGCCCTTTTCAACACAACACTAAAAGAAGCGTCTTACTGTGTATATACTGTCGGGTAAGTTACGAATTATCGGTCGGTACTGCATCTTCGGTCATTTAAGAAAAAAACGATAAAATAAAAAATTAATATTTATTATATCGTTCTTATATGACCGAACATGTGAAACCGATTGATAATTCGTAACTTACCCTACACTATAGCATACATCATCACTATACTAAAATATACTCTATATAATAAATATACCCATTTATTTTATAGTCTATAGTATAATTACTATAGTCAAGATATTTTAAATGTGATAATTGTTTCATACAGGAAAAGGAGTCAGTTATTATTATCACTTTTTAATGTTTATAAATAATATATTAGTATTATTTTGTACTGTTCATTATATTATTGATAAAAAAATAAATACAGGATAACTATCGAATTATTGGACAGAGCAACAATTTCGATCACATTTTTTTATAATTCAACATTTTAACTCATTATTTTAATTGGTTAAAATTAAAATAAATAAAAAAATTCTAATATGATCGAAAATATGGAACTGTCCGATAACACGGAACATACCCTCATTGAGAATTATTTGTTATAATTATTATAATGTTTATAAACAATGAATATATTTTCTAAACACAAATAACTACAATTTCCGCAAAGAAAGACATTAATACTTAGACATGATATAGCGTGATATGAAGAATGGGTAAGATTAATATCACTAAAGTGATACTTTACTTACTTTAAAGTGTTACTTTACTTACTTTAAAGTGTTACTTTACTTACTTTAAAAAGACAATATTTGCAACTACTAACTAGTGTACCTGCCCGTTAAGAATAACGTATTTGTATAATTTAACTATCCACACTTCTGGTCCCTCAGATTTAGCTAAAGTTATTAATTGAATAATGACGATGATATTAATTATAGCATAGAGTGTATAAATTTAATGACAGAGCTTGTAAAGAGTTCATAAAAACTAACACTGTGTAGATTATAAATAATTTATAATGTAGTTAATGAAGTCATTTATTGAACTTGTATAGTAATTAATATTAATGCTACCATTTGGTAACATATTTAGCATAATTTCTAAATATTATTTAAAGCGTGACAGACAGACAGATAAAGATAAGGAAATTATATATGTGACGATTAGAAATTTAGAATATTAATTTTCACGAATTAGTACAAATATGGTGATTTTGCAGTTGTTTTTTATTATTGTTTAAATATTTGCACATTTAGAAATATTCGAATGTTTAATTATTTTAATTAAATATTCGAGATTATTTAAAAATATTTAAATACTTTCAGTTTAAAAAAATGTGTATTAATATTGAATTACACAGTTGTACACATATGACAAAAAAAAAAACAGTGATATATTCAATATTTAAAAAAATAGTATTTCCTTTTTTAAAGTATCCCAATTAATAAATAAATAAATCAGACAGCATTAAAATAAAGTAACCATAAATAAGGAAGAAGTGCATAAATATTGCACATATGTGTTATTTGCATAATTAACAGGTGTGTCTTCACTAATTAGGGCAGGTGTTAACGACACTAACTACGCAGTAAGTAACCTTATACAGGTGAACCACCTTTGGGTATCCAAAAGGTGACTGCATTGAAACTATATTTGAGAAGAGGTATTTTAAAGAGAGTGAAAAAGTTAAAGTGGTCTATGTACCGGTAACTATAAAGAAAGTGAAAAAGTTAAAGTGGTCTATGTACTGGTAACTATAAAGAAAGTGAAAAAGTTAAAGTGGTCTATGTACTGGTAACTATAAAGAAAGTGAAAAAGTTAAAGTGGTCTATGTACTGGTAACTATAAAGAAAGTGAAAAAGTTAAAGTGGTCTATGTACCGGTAACTATAAAGAAAGTGAAAAAGTTAAAGTGGTCTATGTACCGGTAACTATAAAGAAAGTGAAAGAGTTAAAGTGGTCTATGTACCGGTAACTATAAAGAAAGTGAAAAAGTTAAAGTGGTCTATGTACTGGTAACTAAGTGTATATGTTCCGCGCCATTTGCCGATTTACACAATTTCAAGAATGCGCTGCGCATTTCAAACCCCCTTTCATTTTATTTATTATGAAAACTAATATCCCAACAATCCGCTAGTTTGTTGTACTGCACACCTATTGGTTGTTTAATGACCTGGCAGGGAGGGGGGGGGGGGGGTTCGAGGGCGGCACGCCCCCTGATAGTATTTAAAAATAAATTGAAGGATCGGCATTAGGGGATTGAAGAGTATAAAAACAGGCAGCGCATTCTCGAGATTGAGCAAATCGGCAAATGACGTGGAAGATGTGATGTTAACTTAAATCACTAGTGAAATAAAGTTGAAGACTTTGATTTAATAATTATTATTTTCAATTACTTTGTTATTATAATTTAATTAGTTAAATATAAAGCAAGATGATAAACAAATGTAAAAATAATAAATTTACAGGACAATACTTTTTATTACGTTTACGTGGTATCAAACTCAAAAAATATTTAAATTAAACTTTGTTAAACATTTTCTACCACACCCACATGGTACACACTAACCATATGTTAGAAGTGAAGCTAGTGCACACGGCCCACTCAAACTCACAGCATGTATAAAATGGGGACACATGGAGTAGTATATTTAATGAATAAATTAAAAATATGAAGATTGCAAGAGAATTATTACGCTTTAACGTTTAACATACGATATTATTCCATGATTAAAAATTTGAACTGAAAATATAAAAAACGAAAAACCAAAATATCGAGAAACCGAACAAAAATAAAATAGGGTAAGTTATGAATTATCGGTTAGTTTCACATCTTCGGTCACATAAGAAAAAACGATATTATAATAATTATTTCACTAGGATAGATTGGTTCATGACCTATGGTGACAGTTTTCGAGGACTGTGAGTGTTTGCATGCGAGGTTATTTTAGATTTACTTTTTCAAGGTCACATGCCTACATAACAATGAACATTTGTGAGAGAAAACACCTGTTAAAGACAGGTGCGTAAAGAACACAACACTCCGTTCATAGCGACCAACGAATAGAGCGACCAAGGGATCAACTGAATTAAGTACAAAAAATAATTAATTGAAATATTCAATACTAAAAAAATGAAGTCAATAAAACTATAAAATAATTAATATTTTAAGAAAGCTAATAATATAGATTATAAAAATAATATCAATCGAATTTAATGGTAGATTTCGAATCAGAAAATTTAATAACAGTTTTCGACGAATAATTTTTTGATTCTTGAGTAAAATTTGAAAGACGTAAAAAACATCTAATTATTGATATAATATTACGTCGCAGTAGTTATAATTAATACACTAGAACAAAGAGTTAATATATGTGAACGGAAGAAGCACGTACATCAGTGTCCGGTAAAGCGAGTTAGTATAGAGATGATAGAGAACATCTTGCAGGTGCTAAAAGGTGGATAATAACAATAGCAAATAAATAGAGAAGTATACCAAGTACAATATTGGAACATCCGAAAATATTATGAGTGACGTCACACAAGAGTATTTCCATTTGTTTTTAAATAAGAAATGTGTTATTATTCAGTTAAATGTGCATTTCAATGGAAATTATCTTATAATAAAATTGTTGTTATCACGTTTTACACTCTATATTCAACTAATAATACTTATAATATTTGACAGTACTCTGTGTGACGTCATTTGTTTACATCGTTTCTGAAGAACGGATCAAGTTCACCGTCAATGAATTCGAAACGTAGCATACTTCTCTATTTATTTACTATGGATATTAGTATATTTTATTAGTTAAATACTAATTACTTACCGCAACTGAGAGTTCTCTTCAAAGTAGGTTTTTCCTCTTCGTCCCCATTGTCATCTTCGGGCATAGACACATTAGTAAAGCTGCTGCTGTTAGAGTACTTCGAACAGCTCGACTCGGGTTCGGACTCGCAGAAATGATTATTATTGCAGTTCTCTCTGTTGAACAACTCGTCTTCGGAGATACTAGACGGATCGAAGGTTGGTGTGTCCATGTTGTCCGAGCTGACGTAGGATATGTCCGAATCGCCAGAATCGTCGGAACAGTCAGAAAGGGTTTCTTCAACTCTGGATCTTTTGGTGGGGCTACTTGTGAAGACTTCTTGGCTTCTGACGAAATTAGTGACTCGTTCTAACTGGACTTCTAGCAGGGAGGTTTTTTTCCTTTTTAAAACTGGTTTAGGAAGGCTGAACGTTGGAACCAGAGATGGTAGAGACTGGTAACTTGAACCACTCGGGTTCAGACTGTAGAAGTCGTTAGCTGAAGGGTCTTCAGGCAGGTCCACGTGTTCCAAGTCTGGTAGGTTTTCATTCGATGGGTTGGTGTTCAGATTCTCGTCATTTTGCTCCGTTGTCAGATTTTCATTTTTGTCACATTGGTTAGGTAGAACATTTTCCAGATTGTCTAATTTAGATGTCATATTAATGTATTCTGTAATAAATAAAAGATTGTGACATGGATTAAAAATTGAGAGAAGCTCGTATCATATTGATATAATTTAATAATATTTACATTATATAATAATTTAACACACTTTAATTATATTATTTTTCACATGATCGAAAATGTGAAAGAGTTCGATAACTCGGAACTTACCCTAATTACCACTATTGATTTCTATGTATTACTTAGTATTTAAATTATATGGAGTAAGTACACTTTAATATAATTATAAATACATTAACTAATACAAATTCTATAACTCAATTCACATTTTGTAAATAACATAAAAAAAAGAGAAAGAGCCTCAATAAATTGTACAAGTTTTTACACAAATAATTCTATGGTTTACACAATGGCCTTGAAGAGATGTATGTATTGCTTGGTGAGTAACTAGCTAATTTTTGCTTGTTCTGCTGGTAGAGTTGCTTGGTAAGTAACTAGCTAGTATTTGCTTGTTCTGCTAGTAGAGTTGCAGTGACTGTTGCTTGGTAAGTAACTAGCTAGCATTTGCTTGTTCTGCTGGTAGAGTTGCTTGGTAAGTAATTAGCTAGCATTTGCTTGTTCTGCTGTTAGAGTTGCTTGGTAAGTAACTAGCTAGCATTTGCTTGTTCTGCTGGTAGAGTTGCTTGGTAAGTAACTAGCTAGTATTTGCTTGTTCTGCTGGTAGTGTTGCAGTGACTGTTGCTTGGTAAGTAACTAGCTAGCATTTGCTTGTTCTGCTGGTAGAGTTGCTTGGTAAGTAACTAGCTAGCATTTTCTTGTTCTGCTGGTAGAGTTGCTTGGTAAGTAACTAGCTAGCATTTGCTTGTTCTGCTGGTAGAGTTGCTTGGTAAGTAACTAGCTAGTATTTGCTTGTTCTGCTGGTAGAGTTGCAGTGACTGTTGCTTGGTAAGTAACTAGCTAGCATTTGCTTGTTCTGCTGGTAGAGTTGCTTGGTAAGTAACTAGCTAGCATTTGCTTGTTCTGCTGGTAGAGTTGCTTGGTTAACTAGCTAGTATTTGCTTGTTCTGCTGGTAGAGTTGCAGTGACTGTTGCTTGGTAAGTAACTAGCTAGTATTTGCTTGTTCTGCTGGTAGAGTTGATTGGTAAGTAACTAGCTAGCATTTGCTTGTTCTGCTGGTAGAGTTGCTTGGTAAGTAACTAGCTAACATTTGCTTGTTCTGCTGGTGGAGTTACAGTTTCTGTTGCTTGGTAAGTAACTAGCTAACAATAACAAATTGTTTACTGTTTATAAAGAATGTTTATAATAAATTCTCTAAGATATATTAGGTAGCTTTATTTTCAGTTGAAAAATAATTCCAAAAATCAAAGAATGGATTCTTGCTATTGAAATTAAATGAATAATGATAAAATTTTCTTAAGTTGTATTTAATGTTATAATTTATTATTTCTCTAATTCACACATATTATGTTATAATTAATTTAACAGCTGATCGATCGGTGCCACATTTTCTATTCAGATGAGGAAAAGATATATAGTAAATATTATTTAGCTTTTACTTTATTTATTAGATATTCATATATTTATCATATGATCGAAAATGTGGAACAGTCCGATAACTTGAAACTTACCCTATAGTGAATATTAGCATGAAAAGCGTCTACTGTAAATTAATACAGTACGTATCATTTTATTTATTTTGTCATTTGTTGCTTTATTAATCAATAAATGGCATTAGAATGTGTTATTTAAAATGCATCTCATTCACAAAATGATGGATATTGCTTAAAAACTGACTGTCAGTACACAAAATCAATGGAAAAATGTACACAGAGAACAAAAGAAATTTCAAGTGAAGAGTTGACAAGTGACGCTGAAGAAGCACCTCTCACTACCGCGCCCGCGCACCTTATGACTGAAGCTAGCGTCCATCCCTACCTATCATATTATCTTAGGAATTTAAACAAAACTAATAAAATTGAATTTTTGATATTACTATTGAAATTCTTTACCATTAACAATTTAGGAAACCTTAATATATATCAAGGAAATTTAGCCTGATCATTGGAAGGATTATGAGAAATCCTGTAATGTAGAGGGCGCTGTGAGATAAATTAGAGCGTCACTTTTTTCCACCACAGCGCACTCTCTGAACTCTCTCTGTGTGTAGTTTATTGTGATCACCAGCAACTCAGTCACCATCACACGCATCACCAACACCAAACTGTTGACGTATGATATAAAAATATCCTCAATATTAAATATAGAAACAGGAATACAGTCATTTACTTTTAGAAATAGCAAACGCATTCATTGTTTTTGATAATTAACCCACTTTCTAGCTATTATACAACAGTGACGCGGTTTATTTTTATTTTATACGGATTCGATCGATTTCCATTCACGGCCGGAAAACATTTCTACGAACGAACTCATCGGGGAAAACTGCGTCGTAATTTGAAAATAGGCCTAATGACTTTTTCGAACTGTGGATGCCACCAAAAATAACTCAGAAAATTCTCTGATATATCTATCATTTTATACCCCTGTGTCTAAGACAAAAGATTGATACTGGGAAAATTAGTAGGGTAAATTATGGATTATTGGACAGTTCCACATCTATGGTCATCTCAGAAAAAAAATTATAATTTAATTTTTATTATACCTGTCGTATGAACTCTTGTTAATTTTATACAATTTTGGATTTGCTTTTGAATTTAATGCTATTATTATTATGATACCAATTAAAATTAAAACTAATTAATATATATCTTTTTTTTATGTGACCGAAGATGTGACAGTGACCGATAATTCGTAACTTACCCCACTCTTCCCTACCTATTTCAGTAACTCCAAAATGTTACCTAATGCGCAACCTAATTATTAATGCAAATAGCATTAATTAACATTAATACACCAAGAGACTGACTGACTCTTAATGCAACATATTTTGTATATGAATAGTTAATATTAATGTAATCTACATCTCCTAGCAGTTGCTGTGCATTTTACACATTGCGTCATAAATTGCGTCTTTATTTTGTGTCATGAAATATTGTGTCATCTCTTTTGTGTCATAGAATAGTGTCATCTTTTATTTTGCACCATTAACAAAAAGAAAAAACTAAAAGATAATAAATAAGTTACCTAAATTTAGAAAATACCTATCGATTTTGGTGCAAATTATCAATTTTTTTTTGCTGAAAAAGAGTCTTTAGGTGAAGTAAGCTTTCATGTCCCAAATTTTTGTGAGGGTACGAGCAGTAGAACCTCCCCTTCCCTCCCAGGAGGGGTCTAAAGGGACCCCTAGAACCTACCTCTTCCCCAGATAGAGTAAAAAATCATGATTTTTTAATTCAAAAGGAAAGTTAGGCAGTGTAGTTTTATGTCCTAATTTTCTTAGAGCTAGAGGCACTACAACCCACTCATTGCAGGACCCAAAGGGGGCAATGGGTGCTTTAACGTTTTAGGTATTTAATACGTATTGACGGTTTTCGTTAAATATATAAGTTTTTGGCTCTCCTGTAAATTGTGTATTCTCCAACTAAAAAGTCAATGAGTCTTCAATGTACAAGAAAACCAAAAATAGTTTTATAATCCTTGGAACATTTCTAACGAATCTCTAGAGGGCTATTTAAATTTTCACACTGTTTTTTTTATCACAGTTCAAAACCTAAAATTCAGGTTTGTTTAAAATTTAAGTAAGTCATCAAAAAATGCTCATAAATAAAAGGATGGAAAATAAAAAGAACCTCTCTATACATATGTTCGAAATCTTCCAAGGATTCTAGAACTGTCTTAGTTATTTTTCTAGCATATGCATTCATACACTTCTCGTCTTTTGAAATTTGTTTAAAATTTCAAGCGTAAATGGAAAAAGTTACAGGATTAAATTTTTTTTGCGGAGCATATATTATAAAATTGCATAAGGATCGGTTTAAAAATATAACCGTATTTTGAAAAAAATGAATTGGAAATGAAGTGCGCAGTTAAGGGTTAAAACAACCACAAATAGTAATTTCGCAGAATGCAGAAAGTACTGTTTTATGCGGCTTAATTCATTCATTTATTTGTAATCTTGTTATAACTCAAAAACTGTTCAACAAAATTGTCTGAAATTATGTGGAACAATTGGTCACTATCCTGCAACCTGTTTTTCAGATTTTGGGAGCGAACAGGAAAGGTCAAGATCAACGTAATTCATATTTCCAGGATTATTGGATGATCAAGGGCATTTATAAGCGGCAACGAAGGTATGCGCTCTACCGAGTACCCATTCTATTTGTAAATAAAGTACACAGGGAAGAGTTTAGATATTTTTTATAAATGGTTGCTCTATCTAATGGGTTTCCATCTTTTTTCCATTAATTATTCCTGTAACAAAAGAGTTCCAAACTGCGCATGTTGACTATCACAAAATAGTTGATAGTAGTGATAGTCAAGACAAAGGGATAGGGTATTGTATTGTTTGTTGGTCCTTTAAGAATTAATCTAAATAGATAATTTCTTTCGGCCATTTTCTGTCACACTGACGGCAACAGAAAGATGTTACCTGAGAAGAAGATAATTAATATCTCAACTTATCTGATAAATGAGTCACTGTGATGATGTACTATCAGAGAAAAGAGTCACTGTGATGATGTACTATCAGAGAAAAGAGTCACTGTGATGATGTACTATCAGAGAAAAGAGTCACTGTTATGATGTACTATCAGAGAAAAGAGTCACTGTGATGATGTACTATCAGAGAAAAGAGTCACTGTGATGATGTACTATCAGAGAAAAGAGTCACTGTGATGATGTACTATCAGAGAAAAGAGTCACTGTGATGATGTACTATCAGAGAAAAGAGTCACTGTGATGGTGTTACAATGATGTTACACACCAATTTTAAAATATTTACATTCATTACAATTAGTAAAGTGTGAAAAGTTATTATACGACTTTTAGTAATATCAAGTAAAATTGAAAAAGATGCATGCTTGTATTTTTAATTAAGAATACAATTAAAAGAATTTAATATCAATAAGTAATAATTATTATACTTTGTTTTTAGTAGGTAGTTACTAACTTAGAACTTACTAGTTAGTAGTTACTACTTACTAGTTAGTTACTTCACGAATTGCTGTAATCTTAAAATTCACTTTTAAATTTAAAGTAGTTCCTCCTTCGTTCAAATTTTTTCAAATTTTATCATAGAAAACGAAACTAAGGAGAAACTACCATATTTTTCACTTCAACTTTGAAGCTGGAATTGTCTCAAACAGAAATATATTAACTTACTTAGAGGCGTTAGTGCTACCTTGCCATTTGATTATTTACTTATTTACTTCGCAAATTTAATTTAGCGATTTTTATTTCTTACGAAGCTACAAATTTAGAAATCTTTTCTAAATTATTGAAGTATAAGAGATAATTTTTTTTACACACTATAGTGTTCATTAAAACAAAAAAATCCATCGTTTCATTTGAACTTATAAAAATAATGAATGTATTAACAAATTAACAATACTTTTTCGGACAGATTTATACAAGTTTTCTTAAACAGTGAGTACATATAGTAAACAAAACATATTCATTACTAGTGATTCAACTAAGCCCCGCCCTCTCTTATTTTTTAGAAGTTAATTTTAGACGTTATGGTTAACATCCACTTTTTAGCATTTTCAAACACAAAAAATAATAGTTCGTAATGGTGATTATTTATAAGTTTTCTGACATATATAATAATGCATATTAGTAATTTATTGACTAATCTATATAAAAAACTATAATTAATTTATAGTTAAATAGGTATTATAATAACTTTTGTTGAATAATTGCTAAAATTTGTTTGAAGAAACTGGTTGAGTTTGACAAACAGTTTGTCGAAGTGTTTGACAGTGTGTACGGGGCATTAGACAAACAGTTAGACAAAGTGCTTGACAGTGTGTACGGGGCATTAGACAAACATTTTGACAAAGTGTGACCATTTCATAGTATTTTTAAGTGCATTTTGTAATTCAGTCCATAGTAAATTATAAGCTTTGTTAAATACTGATATAACTTTCAAATCACTGGAACAAGAATAAACCCATTACTCTATAATACGGATCATATAACTCCAGGTGATTATTCAAAGGCGAGTATTGATTGCTAGAGCTGTACATCACTAAAGGAAGTGTATCTTGAAAATGGGGTATATAGGGTGTCCACCGAAAATGTATCTACTACTATTGAAATGTGTAGATCAACCATCACATGGTAATGAAACAACCAGTACTTTCAGTAAATAAAATATGATGTGAATGGTTCAAACAATCATCACTTGTAGTTGATATCTCTTTTTGTTGGAGGTGTAGAGCCGCTAAATCAAAATGTAGCGGCAGCGCTATCTTTCAAAAAATTACAATACATGATGTAAAATTTAATTTATAATATTCACGGCCATTTCTGATCCCCTCAAGAAGATCTCTAGTTGGGAAAAGGATAAATACAAAGTTGCTAGGAGAAATGACTTGTCCTTATCAAGAGAGAGCTAAAGAGGAACACATTGGAAAGAAGTTATGCAGTTTTTAAGAGTGTCGGTGTGGACAACTTCTTAAGAACCACCCACTGTAGAACACTGAAACTAATCGCATCTTACGTTTTACCTGGATTTTTTCGGAGGATGTACGTAAGAAATCAATTATTTAATTAAGTTATATTTGAATGTAAACTACCTATGAACATTTTTGTTTTAATTCCAATAGAATCATCTAAAATATTTATTTATGCATTTTTAGTGTGATGCTCAAGAACTGGTACACTAACAAGGGGTAACTTTTTGTAAAATGGTTGACTGAAATAATTTTTGAATTAATTTCATTTTTTTTTAAAGTTACTCGCAATGTGTATAAATATACCCAGAAATTAAATAAGAAAGGGTTAATAGAACTATCACATGTTGTAAATATAACAACCATCACATGTTGTAAATATAACAACCATCACATGTTGTAAATATAACAACCATCATTTGTTGTAGCTATATAAAATGCGTATCGTTTAGATTGACCTCATCTCAGTACATTCGGTTTCCCATTTAATTGCCCTAAAATTTAAATTAACACTGTGCTCATTATTAACAAGTGAAGAATATCGGTTGACTATTTTATGAATATCGGTTTAATATTCGGATGGAATTTACTGTACTTCATCACCCAAATACATTATCAAATCATGTCCAACAGTAGTCATTTCAGTAAGTGCTGTGAAATGATATTGTGATCATTAGACCAAGAGTCAGAGTGTAGCGGATGGTTATATAATACGAATACACTCAATATAACTCGTAAGTAAGAAAACCTTATTAACTATGATAAGTAACTGAAACAAAGCAGCTCAGTACATTCTGTCATTGATTAATGGAGAGTGTTGTACTAAATAACATTCCACAAAATTCGGTATACTTAAAAGTTATCGTTTTTATTCAGTTCTTGAAAGTAGGTATTGAGGATAGCTTCACCATGTTCCGACTAGGGATAGTGTTCTTGTTTCTCTTTTCTGGATCTAAAGGCAATTTGCTGTGCGATGAGATAGGCTTATCCTGTCCAGACGATGTACTGATAACAACAGGTTGTTCTCCATCCAGCTTGTGGTTGTCTTCATCTGTGACTAACAAGACTTTATCTGTCTCAGATGATACTATCTGCAGTTTGTTTTGCGCCCAAACCCTCTGCAACTGCTTTCTGTACTTTGAAGGTGAGGAGGCTTGTCTTATGGCAAATGGTGTCAAAATTCTCAGTCGATTTTGCAGCTTCTAGTTTTATAAATGTTTCGTTTTCGAATTTTTTTCTACTTAGCTACACAATTGATTTATTTATCATCTTGTTATTCGCTGAACTGAAAAAAATATTCAAACAAATTGACTGAAATTTGGTGAAAGGATTTGTCCATGTCCAGTGACCTGCTGGTATAATTTGGGGAGTGACATGGTCAAAGGTCAAGGTCATGGTCATTTATAACTCAAAAAGTATTGAACCATAATACATGAAACTTGGTGGGACGATTGATCAATATACAGGAATCATTTTGTTAGATTTTGGGAGCGATCGAGTCAAAGGTCAAAGATCAAGGTCAAGGCCATTTATAACTCAATAAATCAAAAAGTATTCAACCAAATTGCCTGAAATATGATGGGAGGATTAGTCAATGTCCAGTCATCAGTTTATTAGATTTTGGGAGAGAACGGGTCAAAGCAGCGCCAAAGGTATGCGCTCTACCTAGTGCACGTAATCTAATGATCGTATTACCAATAGACTGAAACTCAGAGTAGTCCAATGTCCTTATCTGACCACTACCTTTCGAAAGGAGAATGTAATTTCAATCAACTTTCATCATAAACTTAATTTTAACTGTACAAATGGCATCAAAAAGTTTATAGGGAAGAAAAAAATGCAACGAATAGTAAGTTCTACTTATACTACTTAAGTAGATGTCATTATTATATTTTTTAATCTAGGAATTACTTATTCAATCTATTTCAAAGCATAAATTGCACGCTTTTATTTGTAAATAAGAATATTGATACATTATCAGTTATGTTTGGTAAAATCAAACTAACGAAAGTGTTTTACCACTTCAGATCAAACTTGCACTCTTGTCGGACAGTCTCCAGTGGGCAGTTCTTTGCCTGCTGTTTTCTCGTCCATCGGAAAGACTAACGTGGCTCTGGGAAAAACTTCCTACACCTCACTGCCCCACATTCGGCATACTGGATATACATTGTTAGATCTTTTACCCATTATTTATTCATATATATTAAAAAAAGGCACATAATAATTGCGTCAGTTTCTTAGGGGCTGTCCACACGCAGGGTCTTTTAAGTCTTTCCACCAGATTTTTTGCTAAGCTCCTCCTACTTTTTCCACAAGAATATAAGAAAAAACGATATAAATCGTATAATTTTTAGTTGGTATCCATGATACCTGCAGGTATCATGGATTGATGAGTTCTTTTAGTTGGTATCCATGATAACTGCAGGAATCATGGATACCAACTAAAAATTATACGATTTATATCGTTTTTTCTTATATTCCTGTGGAAAAAGTAGGAGGAGCTTAGCAAAAAGTCTGGTGGAAATACTTTAAAAACCCTGCGTGTGTACGACCCTTTAGACCACATAAATATTATTCAAGTTATGCTATATTTTGAAAATATTGAGTGTTTGCAGAATTGGTGCTCCTAATTTTTGTTTCTTGTTAAAATATTTTATTTGACAGCGGAGGAGAATTTGCCCTTGATGGACTGCTGGATGACGGTATCGCATTTTTTCACTCGGATATTGATGAGAAGAACTCTTGGTTCATCGTGGATCTGGGACAACAGTACGCCATCAGAAATATCAAAATCATGACTCGAATCCAATCATTCGAAGGCAACAGATTTGATAATGTGGAAGTGAGTTTTAAAAATTGAAGATATAAATGGCGTTATTGATACTTTTTGTTTAGAAAAAAATTACGAATTTATACCAATATTATAAAATGTTATTCTAGTAATCTAGTGTGCCAATAATAACACTCGTGTTTGTAATTTCGTGAAGTGTTAATTTAAACTATATACGGTGTAGATTTATTTTAACAATTTGTCATCCTTGTGATCATATTTAGCCGTTTAAACTGAGTATGAAATCCCTTTTGCTTAACGATAGAGAGTAAATATTTCAGTTTTCGAATACTAAAATGTCAATTCTAAGCTCAAATATTCAAAAACCTTCAAAAATGTGTTTGTATTACATCTCGAAATTATGGATGTTCCATTTAGTGCAAATACTTTTTGCCTGATCTTTATCGGTAATAAATAATCGATATTATATAAATTCTTGATGTCATAGAGGGTTCTAGGAACTCGCCGCCGGACAATTCGCCGCGTGATTTATGTTTTAACAGCGTATACATCATTTACATATATTTACAAATATTACAAATACAAATATGGATTTAATTCAATACGCTCAAGACTGACGTAAAATAGTAGTTGATAAATTTCATAATTTCAATTTATTTGTTACTTTTGTTGTCTTATTTTTCTGTGAGAATAGTTGAGGTCGCAAAAATATCAGAGCCATTAATTTAAATTTAATAGAGTGTTTAACGTCTGCTTCGAAACCAAGGGTGCTTTCCTTGACATCAAAAGGGAATTTAATACATGGGACAGGAAGAAGAAGTCAGAAAGGGAAGTGGCTCCTTGAGCAGAGGCATCAACCACCGGTCAGGGGCAATGCTCATGGTTGCAGAAAAGCTACTCCGTGAATGTAGTCAAGCACCGGTGGCTAAACTCATGAATAGAAGAGGAAAATGAAGAGGTGATAGTAAATGTAACCTATTAGCCTACCTAACATAAAAATCTAAGACCGTACATAGTTGAAGAACATTTACTATGTACTAGTTCTAAACTAAGAATTTTTCATGTAAATGTATGAGGAAGACACCTGAACTTGTTTTCATTCCAATAGCAATCACTTCTAGCAAAATACTTGATAAATTCCTAGTTCACGTCCCTATTTCATTTACGGACGTGAACTAGGAATGGATCCATACCTCCTTCCTAGTTCACGTTCCTAATTGATATAGGGACGTGAACTAGGGAGGGGGTGATTTTAATTTAATTTTTTATAATTTATTTAGCTTTCATCTGATCAAAATATATTGCTCTCAAACATATTAATTGATAGAAAATCTAATATCTGAACTACATAAATAATAACAAAAAGAATTTCTTCAATTTCAGCAAATTAAAGAATATCCTTTTGAAAAACAAATAAATTGAAATGCCTGACGTAAGCTGTTTGAATATTTTCAAAAATAGCAATACAGAGATTGGAATAAATGTGAGAAATTATTGAAAGATCCCCATTTAATAAAAAAGAAGAAAACATGTGTAAAAATGTACCGATCCAAATACCCCCTTCCTAGCAAGGTTCATAGACTATAACAGGTTAAACGAATGGGGAAAAAATTGCCATTGAGAAAACAACATTTTCTGTCTTCCTTCTTGAATATCTCTTAAACGGTAGATTAAACTTACGCGTGAGTCAAAATAGAATTCTTTAGAATTTAATAATCTATCGAATGGTATAAAAATATTTTAATGAAATGGTTATTATCACTGCAAAACCAACAAAAACTAACTGCTATTCACTACGACAATTAGCAATGGAAGGAACAATTTCTGTCTTTCTTCTTGAATATCTCTCAAACGGTGGATTAAACTTACGCGTGAGTCAAAATAGAATTCTTTAGAATTTAATAATCTATCGAATGGTATAAAAATATTTTAATGAAATGGTTATTACCACTGTTAAAAGAACAAAAACTAACTACTATTCACGTCGTTGTCCGTTGATTAATGGGCACTGGTCAACATTTTCATCTGCTTTAATTACTGTAGCTAAAAGCCTAAAATAAGAACAAACCTAATATTGCAATAATAAAATAAGAAATAAACAATGTAAAATGTCATTTATTTGTAATATAGGTTTCATAAGTTTCAATCTAAAGAAAAGGTTTTCATATAAAGAATTTGTAGACTCAGCTCTTAGTAACATTTCGTACTATTTCTATTCGTTTAACCTGTTATAGTCTATGAACCTTGCTTCCTAGTTCACGTCCCTAAATGAAATAGGGACGCGAACTTTACAAAGAACGAAGAGAAGTTTTGTAGTTGAGTTACAACACACAGTATTATTTATAATAGGTCAGATTTTATGTTCATTCAAAAAAACATTTCATTTAACTTTTGAAATGAAGAAGATAAGATTTTCAAATAAGGCTACGAAATCTTGATAATTCAATTACAAAACACAGTTTACATTTATGATATTTTTATATATGTAAATGATGTATACGGTGGTAAAGCATAGATCACACGACGAATTGTCCTAGCGGCGAGTTGTCCTCACGGCGAATGTCAGCAGCGAAATGTTCGGCGGTTATTTGTCCGGTCATAGAGATACTAAAAGCTTTAAATCTATTAGAGAAATAGGAAACTGAAATATTTTTTAAAAATAGAAATTTTAATTAGGACTTCAACGTGGCAGCTCTGGGAGAGTGGGTGTACTAGGTCTGTGGTTAATTATTTTGTTAGAAGTACTGAACCTCACAAGTTTCATAAATGCATTCACCAAACCCTTTGTAGTTGGAAAAATAAAATGTATTTCTTCCCTTCAAAATCAAAACACATGAACACTATATATAGTGTACATAGTGCACAAATAGTACCATGCATCATATAGTTTCGAAGAACTAAATAGGTAAAACATAATGACCACTCCGCCGAACTCCTTTAACTGATGCACCGAACCATTGGGTCTGATTGAACACATTCAGTTGAGAACCACAGTGATTGGTCAACCAGAACTTTCTACAGGTCAAATTGGTGACCGATAGATGATATAAATTCTATTTTTTCCCAAATGATAGATTTACGCTGGCAATCACCTGGTGCTGAATGGAAACTTCGCAACCTACCAATTGGCAGGTACCGTACTAACCAAACCAACGATCGCTAAACTCTGGAATCTCATCATTCCTAAGTGGACATTTGGACAAGAGTTCCGTTACGTGGCTGTCAAAAAATCACCGAAATCAACTTCACATATTATTGAAATTCTGGAACTGGAAGTTCTTATCTGATAGTCCAGATGCTCTGAATTGATCAGCTTACCAGTTTGCAGAAACTGGTAAAGTGTTGATAGAAATTTTCATCTCTTTTCAATGAGTCTCTTTGAAGTTTCGAATATCTAAAATTAAGTAAATATTCAATTATTATTGATGATGTGCTTAGTTTTAATCAGTTTTAATAAATGATAGTCGTCTAGTGTTGTATATATACTGGCGAGTGAACGATGGCTTCAGGGTTTCTATTTTTGAAATTTGTAATCTTGAACACAGCATATTACAGAAATGGTGATAACAGAAATATTGTAGAGTATCATCAACATCGATTCAGCAGATGGTACAGATGTGGGCAGACCAGCCCTTACGGACCAGTCTCTGAGTCTGAACTCTACTGAACACTAGTTAAATAATTCCATGCCTTTATATACCGTGAGTTCTCAACCAGAATCGCATTAACCGTTTACATCTTGGGTGGCTTTAACCATAAAAATCCTAAGTCATTAAGTACTAATTAGCTCACCTAAAAAATGTTCATTTATAATTAGAATAATTTCTAAGCTGTATTTTACACATAATTAATTTTTTTATTACTTTGTGGGAAAGATACGTAGACTCAAAGGCAGGCAGACACATTCCATTACTTTGTTTTATTTCACATATATGATTTTCTAATACAGTTTATAGCTAATTCCAAAAGCTACATTAGTGTTAATATATATTAATAGTTTATAACACCGTAAATGATGAGGTTTATTTATAATTTTACTAAAAAGCATATAAATTGAATCAGGAACATTAGTGATGAATCATGGGTTCGTATTTTTTTTAGTTACAATATGTAATAACTTAATATTATTAATAATTTAGTAAAAATAAAATTAAACAATTTACACTGAGTGAGCAAGCGTGGTGGTTTATTCGACTAAATATTACTTACTAATTAAGTTTCGAAACTCTTACACCTGTATTTATTCTCAAAAGTGGAGGAAATGAATAATATTTGAAAAAATGTTTGCTAACGTTCGAACGTTTACGACTGTAGCGCTATCTGCAGCTAGGTCTGTTTCGAAATAATTCATATAAAATGATGATAATTGGGATTTAAATCAGACCATTTCATATGTTAAATTATGGATATGAAATTAGTTAAAAATTTTCCCCAAATTCTCTTCTTCTAACCTTTCGTCTCAGATGCAACCCGTGTGTACCATTTCCATGTTACTCCTACAAGCTAACGATACGGATTTTTTTTTAGGGAATTGGGAGTTTTATTGACAAACATGTATGAATTTTATTTGAAATATATACAATATAACAATATTAATAAGTCGTTTCATTCCAATGTCAATTAAATGTCCATTAGATAATCAGAATGTCAGTGTACCTAACATATCAATAATTCTTCCTCTTAAATAGATAATTCCAAAACATTGCATGTTTCATAACATTTCACAATGTTGCAATAAATATTAAATTCAAATTATTATATTAACACATTTCCTGCGACAGCTTCAACTGTCATAATTTCAATTTAATTTGAACAGCAAAATATTAATTTTTATTAGAAGATTTTTCCATATTTTATGTACAATATATTCTTCTTTAGGATATAAAT
Source organism: Caprella mutica (assembly GCA_947561585.1). NCBI lineage: Eukaryota > Metazoa > Arthropoda > Malacostraca > Amphipoda > Caprellidae > Caprella > Caprella mutica. The sequence continues at coordinate 34,935 of CANNZV010002615.1, read as the reverse complement.
ATAGACCTTTAAAAGAAATATTAGCAAGAGAGATAAGCCTAAATCTTCTATTCTAAAAAAAAAACCAAGTGTGTCCCACCGGTGCGTCACACTGCAGGAAACGTTTTAATTTTTATTTCATAATCTCCTATGATTTGCAGGATTCAATACATCGTAATTTTCATTTTTCCTTATTAACATTCGACTAAATTCAATTAATTAAGTTATAGTCGGAGAGGGAGACCATCGTCAAAAGGCAACACACAGAAGCTTCCAACACTGGGAGCATTTCTGTGGATAGTTCAACTGTTTTGGTGGACTCATTTCGACAATGCCAAACTCTAGGACCTTTCAACAGGACGGGGAAACAGTTCATATGGAAAACATCGCACACCAGATTAATTTACCACGTCGTCTCTAGCCTAAAGAATATTGGCCTGCTTGTTCACTGGATTTGAATCTGACAAACTTATCGATATTGTTTATTATTGAGTCGAGGCCCTTTTCGAAAGTCCACCATTCTGTTGACGAATGGAAGCTTCTTTCACTCGAGCTTGGGATCAGATTTTGTTCGATACCAATTTGATGAGGAAATTATCCAAATGTTGGATTAGCCCCGAATGCATAGAATTAATGATCCTTTTCTTCAATTGTTTAGTTATTTACGTATGTAATGATTACACATATAATATTTTGTCTATGAATATATTGTATTTATTACAATATATTTGTGATGCAATATTTAAGTCCCACCCTGTATAATATGCGACCTGTTAACACATTCAAATTTTCTCTCCATTTGTTATCCTGTAAATCTAAGACTTAGTTCATATAATTATCCAGATTCAAGAGTGTTCCAATACACGAAAAAAGGCAAAGCCATGATTTTAAAATTACCATTTCTATTTCTTATTGATCCATACCTGAAATCAGTTGAATATTGTATGAATATCTGTTGACTATTGTATGAATATCAGTTGACTATTGTATGAATATCGGTTGACTATTGTATGAATATCAGTTGACTATTGTATGAATATCGGTTGACTATTGTATGAATATCGGTTGACTATTGTATGAATATCGGTTGACTATTGTATGAATATCGGTTGACTATTGTATGAATATCAGTTGACTATTGTATGAATATCGGTTGACTATTGTATGAATATCGGTTGACTATTGTATGAATATCGGTTGACTATTGTATGAATATCGGTTGACTATTGTATGAATATCGGTTGACTATAATAAGAGTATCAGTTTAATATTCGGATGGAATTTAGTGAATTTTATCGCTCAAAGTGTTTCAAATCATGTCCAACAGTAGTTATTAGGGTAAGTGCTGTGAAATGATAATGTGATCATTAGACCAAGAGTCAGGGTGTAACAGATCAATGTATAAACTAAAGCTAGCTATTCCAATGATATGCTAGAAAACATAATGAACTATGATTAGTAACTGAAAAATCAGTACGCTTCAATCTGTTTTTAAGTTAATGGACTTTGTGAACTTAATTGAAGTGTGCATTAGATGATATGAGTACTTTACACAAAATCCAATTATGATTCAGTCCATTCAAGTAGGTATTGAGGATAGCTTCACCATGTTCCGACTAGGGATAGTGTTCTTGTTTCTCTTTTCTGGATCTAAAGGCAATTTGCTGTGCGATGAGATAGGCTTATCCTGTCCAGTCGATGAACTGATAACAACAAGCTGTTCTCCATCCAGCTTGTGGTTGTCTTCATCTGTGACTAACAAGACTTTATCTGTCTCAGATGATACTATCTGCAGCTTGTTTTGCGCCCAAACCCTCTGCAACTGCTTTCTGTACTTTGAAGGTGAGGAGGCTTGTCTTATGGTAAATGATGTCAAAATTCCTAATTTATTTAGGTCTGTAATGCTCTGTTATATGCAAATTCTGATATTCTAAACGTTTGATTCAAGAGATTTAGGTAGTTGTCATCATTATTTTTCGAAATCATGGAATTGCAAATTCAATCGATTTCAATGCAAAAATAAACTGTTCTATATGTTAGTATAAAAATAGGTCAATAAGGTTTGATAAAATCAAACTTATAAAGTTGTTTCATCACTTCAGATCGAACTTGTATTCTTGTCGGACAGTCTCCAGTGGGCAATTCTCTGCCTGCTGCTTTCTCGTCCATCGGAAAGATTAACGTGGCTCTTGGAAAAACTTCCTACACCTCAAAGGCCCGTATTATTAACGGAAATGAATTGTAAGTTTTCTACTCCATCATATAACCCTTTAAATTTAAAACGCACACAATAGTAGTGTCAATTTCTTGACTTGATCAAAATTATTTAAGTTCTGCTATATTTTGAAAATACATAGTGACTGTCAATTGGTATTCTTGGATTCCTACATTTTGTAGTAATATTTCATTTGCCAGACGAGGAGAGTTTGCACTTGATGGACAACTGGATGATGGTTTGGAATTTTTCCATTCGGATCCTAATACCCCGAACTCTTGGTTTGTTGTGGATCTGGGACAACAGTACGCCATCAGAAGTGTCAAAATCATGACTCGGATATTTAATTTTGGATGGAACGGATTTGAAAATGTGGAAGTGAGTTCTGAAAAGAGAAACTTAGAAGTTATAAGTGGCGTCAGTCATACAATTCCTTTAAAAATAATTTATGGATATAAACCAATCAACTGACCATCTTTTATTCTTATTCTAGTAGGCTAATAGTGAAATTCGTGTTTGCAATTTCGAAAGAAAATTTAAACTCTACACGGTGAAGATTTTTTCAACCATTTCTTTCATGTCCCAATTTTTTGTGATGGTACGAGCAGTAGAAACTCCCCCAGGAGAGTCCAAAAGAATCATGATTTTTTTTAATTGCAAATGGAATGCTAGGCAGTGTTCATTTATGTCTCATTTTTCTTGAGTTACGATTTTGGGTATTATTTACTTATCTACATTTTGGTCAAATATAGACGTTTCGGACTCTCCTGTAAAATGTGAATATCAAACTAAAAAAGACGAGAAGTCAACGAGTTTTCACGCTACAAGAAAACCAAAGACGACCGTTTTAGAATCCTTGGAACATTTCTAACAAATATATGGAAGGCTTTTTCAATTTTCACAATAGTTTTTTTTTATTACAATCCAAACAGAGAATTTTGTTGTTTTTTGAACATTTCAGTTAATCATCAAAAATGGTTATAAAAAAAGAAGGAAAAATGAAAAAGCCCTCTATAGATTTGTTCGAAATGTTTCACGGATTCTAAAACTGTCTTATTTTTTTTTTCTAGCATATACATTCATACACTTCTCGTCATTTGAAATGTATACGATTGTTTTTATAAAAAATTGACAAACTACTTTTTTTCGAAAACCAAGCGAAAAGCGAAAAAATTATATGAGTTACATTAACCTTACAAATCTCAGAACAATCTGTCAACAAATGAAATTATTTTGAAAAGTTGGTTGTCAAACAAGTTAAAAAGTAGTTTGGTGAACTAGTTAAGAATCGAGCATTCAGGCAAAATGTCCATTCCACAGCACGCAAATCAGGGAATTTTCAACAACGATATTGAACAACATCTCGAAATTATGGATGTTCCGTTGAGTTGAAATCCTTTTGCATATTATTTTTTCTGTAATAAGTAGTCAATGTTAGATGGATTTTTGATGTTATAAAGTATAGACTATAGAGATATTAAAGAATAGAGACATTTCAGTATATTAGAGAAAGATGAAAGAAATCTATTTTCTGTAGATTAAGTAATTCGAATTAGGATAATAATGTCTCAGTTCTGGGAGAGTGGGTGCTTTGGTAGGTCATGATAGGTCAATCTGATATTTCAAAAAGTTCAAGATTGATAACCAACAGTAGAATGAAGTTTTAATTTTCCCGAATGACAGATTTACGCTGGCAATCACCTGGTGCTGAATGGAAACTTCGCAACCTACCAATTGGCAGGTACAGTACTAACCAAACCGACGGTCGCTAAACTCTGGAATCTCATCATTCCTAAGTGGACATTTGGACAAGAGTTCCGTTACGTGGCTGTCAAAAAATCACCAGAAGCAGCTTCAAATGTCATTGAAATTGTGGAACTGGAAGTTCTTATCTGAATATCAAGACGTTCTGAATTGAACAACTTACCAGTTTGCAGATAATGGTGAAGTGATCGTAGAGATATTCTTCGACAAATATCTTTGAAGTTTCGAATATCTTAAAATCAAATAGATATTCAATTATTATAAGGGATGTGTATAATAGTATATAATGTAATAAAACAATTAAAATGTATATAAAATTTTAAAAATTGCTTATTTGGTCCTCTAGCGGGGCTGTTACGATCTAAATTCTACAAATCTGAACTCCAGCTGTTCCTAGAAAAGAAAAACAGTAAAAAAAGTACACTACATGGGTGTTATTTACCTAATATTAGTGTTCCAAAACACTTTACATTTTATTTGTAAATGAGGTGAAATTATTGTTAATCGTAAAAATGTTTTTTTTTATCCTGCTGACTATTATGACAGCTTTGCTGGTTCGAAATAATTTATTTGAAACATAGATATATTATTATAGTGATTAAATAAAAAAAATTATAAGGACTGATAAAAAATGTATAACTATCGATTACAATTATAAAATGCTTTAATTTTCTCTCCATTTCTTATCCTGTAAATCTAAGACTTAGTTCATATAATTATTCAGATTCAAGAGTGTTCCAATGCACGAAAAAAGGCAAAGCCATGATTTTAAAATTACCATTTCTATTTTTAATTGATCCATACCTTTGTGGTGATTTTCGGTTGAGTTTTGTGGTGAATATCAGTTGACTATTGTATGAATATCAGTTGACTATTGTGGTGATTTTCGGTTGACTATTGTATGAATATCAGTTGACTATTGTATGAATATCAGTTGACTATTGTATGAATATCAGTTGACTATTGTATGAATATCAGTTGACTATTGTGGTGATTTTCGGTTGACTATTGTATGAATATCAGTTGACTATTGTATGAATATCAGTTGACTATTGTATGAATATCAGTTGACTATTGTATGAATATCAGTTGACTATTGTATGAATATCAGTTGACTATTGTATGAATATCAGTTGACTATTGTGGTGATTTTCGGTTGACTATTGTATGAATATCAGTTGACTATTGTATGAATATCAGTTGACTATTGTATGAATATCAGTTGACTATTGTATGAATATCAGTTGACTATTGTGGTGATTTTCGGTTGACTATTGTATGAATAACAGTTGACTATTGTATGAATATCAGTTGACTATTGTATGAATAACAGTTGACTATTGTATGAATATCGGTTGACTATTGTATGAATATCAGTTGACTATTGTATGAATATCAGTTGACTATTGTATGAATATCGGTTGACTATTGTATGAATATCGGTTCAATATTCGGATAGAACTTAGTGCAACTTGTCGCTCTGTTTTTTTTAACTCTTGTCCAACAGTGGTCATTACGGTAGGTGATTGTGATCATTAGTACAAGAGTCAGGGTGTAACAGATCAATGTATAAACTAAAGCTAACTATTTCAATGATATGTTAAAAAACATAATGACTATGATAATTAACTGAAAAAAAGCAGTTCGGTCCAGTCTGTCTGTAAGTTAATCGACTTTTTTAAACTTACTTGAAGTGGCATTAAATTAAATTAGTGCTTCTTACAGAATCCAATTATGATTCAGTCCATCCAAGTAGGTATTGAGGATAGCTTCACCATGTTCCGACTAAGGATAGTGTTCTTGTTTCTCTTTTCTGGATCTAAAGGCAATTTGCTGTGCGATGAGATAGGCTTATCCTGTCCAGTCGATGAACTGTTAACAGCAAGTTGTTCTCCATCCAGCTTGTGGTTGTCTTCATCTGTGACTAACAAGACTTTATCTGTCTCAGATGATATCAAATGCAGCTTGTTCTGCGCCCAAACCCTCTGCAACTGCTTTCTGTACTTTGAAGGTGAGGAGGCTTGTCTTATGGTAAATGGTGTCAAAATTCCTAATTTATTTAGGTCTGTAATGCTCTGTTATATATAAATTATGATATTCTAATCGTTTGATTAAAGTTAGTTAGGTAGTTGTCATCATTAATTATTCTTTGAAATCACCGAATTACGTATTCAATCGATTTCAAAGCAAAAAGTATATTTTTCTGCTTGTATATAATAAAGTAGTTATGTTCGATAAAATAGAACTAACAAAAGTGTTTTACCACTTCAGATCAAACTTGCATTCTTGTGGGACAGTCTCCAGTGAACAGTTCTTTGCCTGCTGCTTTCTCGTCCATCGGAAAGACTAACGTGGCTCTTGGAAAAACTTTCTACACCTCACCGGCCCATATCAAGGATTCTGGATATACATTGTTAGATCTTTTACCCATTATTTATTCTTATATGTTAGAAAACACACATAATAATGGCTTCAGTTTCTTAGACCATGTCGAAATTATTTAAGTTTTGCTATATTTTCTATATCATGTCAAAATATTTTATTTGACAGCGGAGGAGAATATGCACTTGATGGACTTCTGGATGAGGGTTTGGAATTTTTCCATTCGGATAAGGAAACCTTGAACTCTTGGTTTGTTGTGGATTTGGGACAACAATACGCCATCAGGAGTGTCAAAATCATGACTCGGATACATGTAATTGAATGGAACAGATTTGAAGATGTGGAAGTGAGTTCTAAAAAGAGAAACTTAGAAGTTATAAGTGGCGTCATTCAAACTATTCCTTTAAAAATAATTTATGAATAAAACCAATCAACTGACCATTTTTCATTCTTATTCTAGTAGGCTAATAATGAAATTGTGTTCGCAATTTCGAGAGGAAATTTAAACTCTACGCGGTGAAGATTTATTTGAACCATTTTCTTGTGGTCACTTAAACTTAAATTTAGTCACTTAAACTAAGTATAAAAAGCAGTTTGTTGAACGATAAAGAGTTAAGGTAAGAGCATTCGGCAAAAATATCAATTCTACATCTCGAATATTAAGAAACCTTCAACATTGAAATTGTTTAACATCCCAAAATTATGGATTTTCCATTTAGTGCAAATACTTGTGCGTATTATTTATCGGTAATGAATATTTGATATAAATAAAATCTCAGATCTCTTAGATAAAAAAGAAACTAAAATATGATTTTTTTTAGTACAGGTAAAGTTCATACAACGACTAGTACATGTACGGAAAAATATTTTCTATAGGGATAGCATTCGTTGTAACGATACATTATTTAGTTTAGTTGGGGATTTTAACTTTTCTAGTATTCTTTAACAGCATTTGAAAGAAACCGTAATAAAAATCGTATTATATTTATATAACTTACTTATATAAATATACGAAATAATAAGGTAGGTATAACTGTCGCTTAAAGTACTATAAATATGATAAATAAAAGGGTGTTATTTTTCAACTTCACATTCATAGATATCTATGTACCTACATGCAAACTAATATACGTAGCATTATTAATAATCGTTTATTAAACTGCATGAACACAATATAGAAATGATTTTTTTCATTTCATAATTCTTATTTTTTTCGGTATGAATAAATGAAGTATATATGTATTAAAATAGAATATAGAATAGTCACACCTTTTTCAAATTTCTATTGAAATTTTCTAATCAAAGAAAATGTGGCGGAAAAGGGTTACAAAATCGAAGTAATGAAAATTTTAAAAACTAAATATAAAGTATTGATTGCAAATTGTATAACCTCTCAATTGTATAATCAATGTTTGACCAGATATTTGGTAGAAGAATGAAATATTTATAATTTGAAGAGTTCGTTATAGCGATCAGCTGACCGTTAGAGCGAACAATTTTGTCCTTTGAAGGAGTTGTCCGTTAAAAGATCGTCAGCTGTTAGAGCAAGAGCTTTACCTGTAATTTGATTAGGATTTCGCAGTTCTTGGAATGTGGGTGTTAACATAAGTCCAGATAAACCAATCAGAAATTTCTAATGTTCATATTGGTGACCGATAGATGAATGAAGTTTTATTTTTCTCCGAATGATAGATTTACGCTGGCAATCACCTGGTGCTGAATGGAAACTTCGCGACCTACCAATTGGCAGGTACCGTACTAACCAAACCGACGATCCCTAAACTCTGGAATCTCATCATTCCTAAGTGGACATTTGGACAAGAGTTCCGTTACGTGGCTGTCAAAAAATCACCAGAAGCAGCTTGTCATATTATTGAAATTCTGGAACTGGAAGTTCTTATCTGATATCTGAATGTCCAGATGCTTGGATTTGATCAGATTACCAGTTTGCAGAAACGGGTAATGTGTTCGTAGAGATCTTAGCGCCGCCTCTTAAAAAGAGGCGGCGCTTAACTAATTCATTACATAATCGCATGGTAATAGTTTAAGCAAACTAAGCAAATAAATTTCAATATTATTAAGGATGTACTTAGTTTCAATAAGTTTTATTCATAGTAAATAAATAGAGAAGTATACCAAGTACAATATTGGAACATCCGAAAATATTATTATGAGTGACGTCACACAAAATATTTTCTATTTGTTATTAAATAAAAATTGTGCTATTATTCAGTTAAATGTGCATTTTCATGAATATTAATTTACATAAAATTGTTTTTATCCCGTTTTACACTCGATCCACTTATAATAGTCAACTAATAATACTTATAATAGTTGAGAGTACTCTGTGTGACGTCATTTGTTTACATCGTTTCTGAAGAACGGATCAAGTTCACCGTCAATGAATTCGAAACGTAGCATACTTCTCTTTTTATTTACTATGGTTTTATTAGTGTTATTATCTGTTAACAGTTTTCGACATCATAAAGGCTGCTTAAGTCAAACTTTTACTAAGAAGTATATAGATTAAATCTGTAAAATCGCGTGTTTCTCTCAAGATAACCTCAGCGTCTTACCTAGTATCGATACAAGATACTTTAATTATGTTAACTAAACGTATGCTAGTGTCACTTATATTCTCATACTTCATAAATTCTTCACTTAGCTTATACGTATGTATGAGATATCACTCAATAATTAAAATATACATATAGGAATAACTTGAACAAACTGTATTTAATTCACAGATTTATGCACTAGGTTTAGATCACGGAACCACAGATGAATGACTATCATCTGTGACTTGACCATGAGACTAGCTGTGATTACTAGAGATGTTAAAATGACGGTACCTAGTTACCTAGGAACTAAATTGTTCTCGGTACAAAATCTACTTTTATGGTAACGTACTGATGATGTACTTGACTAAATCATGACATCAAATATCTACCCCTACTAAATTAACAAAAAATTATTTTTTAAACTTTATTTCAAATTTTTTTTTCAAATTTTTATTCAAATTTTTATTTCAAATTTTTATTTCAAATTTTTATTTCAAAATTTTATTTCAAAATTTTATTTCAATTTTATTTCAAAATTTTATTTCAAAATTTTATTTCAAAATTTTATTTCAAAATTTATTTCAAAATTTTGTTTCATTCAATAATACTACAATTTCAAACCTTAAATCCCAATTAATTTATCCTAAACTTTTTAAAAATGATGTTTAAAAATCACTTCTAATTATTCACAAATATCCGTTAACTCTTCTAACCCTAATTTGAAAGTTCCCAAGTAGTCAACCGCCTACTCATTTTATCAAAGGTCCTCTCCACTCTAAATTAAAAAAATCTGGAATTACCCTCAATTTCTAGAGCTAAGGTTACATAACTTAAAACAAAGTATTCGGTTCACAATTAATTATATAAGAAATATTCAACTTTCACTCTTTCTAAGATTCATTAGAAGAAAAAAGACGAATAGTTAGTATAGTTATGTCTCGTATACCTATTCAAAAACAGTGTTTTAAAATTAACAGTTCTCTAGAACGGAAAAATGTTATGATATATGAAAACTATTAGTAGGAAATATTTAATTAGGTACTTGGATTCGTTATATGGATCTATTATCTTATAATTATCTAGTTAATCTATCGGACAATCGGCCTTTATCGTTGCTTGAAATTCAGAGGATAAAAGAGAGAATGGAAAAAACTATTAAATTACATATTATAATAAAACTATAGAACCAAATTTGAAATAATTTGCATTTTTATAATCAGTAACCTTAGTTCTAATGAATATGTGATGGCCCGTTCTGGTCTATATTATATCTATTTACTATAGTACTGTTCTACTTAGTACTTGAACGTGAATAGCCTAGTCTTATTCTGTTTACTCAATTCTTGTTTTGGTATTAGGTTCTATACACAAATACTTGCTCACTTTACTATCACCTATAGATCTTTTCTTTTCTCTTAGATCTCTTTCATAATAAGTTAATACAAAAAGATAATGGTAACTCAGAATATAGTTTCAACTTGCTATACTTCAAACACCCTATACTGAACAGTGCATGGTTAACAACATTAGCTGAGAGTGAATCGGTAAGGTGTTAACCTCAAGACTATAATTATGTGGCTGACTGAGTGAACATAAACATAAACAAACATAAACATCTTTATTGATAAAATATTGTCCTTTTACATAATAACTCACAGTCGGACAGGCTGTGAGCTATTCCAAAAAAAAGTAGAAATATACAACACAATATTAGAGATCAAGCCCATATATAAGTATTTAAAGAATACTTTTTACATATTCAGACCCCAATGATTTATAGGTAAGGACTGATGCGAAACGTTCATCACAAAAAGAGAAATAAAAAAATTTGAGTGGAGGGGACCTTTAAATACCTCACCTTCTTTCTGTCTCCCTTATACTTCAGTCACACTCACCGCCGCCATTATTGCTTTTTGTATTTATACTTTTGCCTCCCAAAAACGCATAAAATTATCGACAATTCTTGAAAGTTTTTTCAAAATTGATAAAGCATTTTACAACTAATCGAAACTTTCTTCTATCTGATTTAATTGCTTGTTTTCATTATGACTAAGTATCTCTCCTTTATTATTTTATATTATGTTTACGTACGTACTTATTAATTATGATATAATCTTCATCATTTCTACACCAAAAAATAAACTACCAATTTTAAGAGGCTGAAATTTAAAGGTTAGTGATTATCATATTTTATCTTTTCCTAAAAATCATTTTCGTTATATGTCCTACTTTACCTCTAACTGTAATTTTATCAATCTTTTGGAAAAAATGTATCTCATGCCGAGTATCTTTTAATAATAAGTTAATCGCCTACACAGGGTAAATTAATAATATAACCATAAAAGAAATTACGGTTGGCTTATCTTATTTTGTTTTTCATTGAAGTATGTCCATCTGTCAGCCGTCGTCTTGTTCTCTGCTCGGTTTCTTGACCTCTTGATCTTTAATCGGCTCTGGTTCATATATAATCTTTCATATAGTTTATATGAATATTAATAACAGAATATTACACAATTTATAATATTTTAGAATGTGTTAGAATAAAGTTTATTTTTAGAATGAAGTTTAACATGCAACCTATCAACGAATCGGCAATATATATAGGCGATACGTTTCTTCAAGTAATCAGTTGTATTTAAACAAAATTGAAACAAAAACTGAACATGAGTCAATGATAATGACGGCAACTGACAAAACTACAAGTAAATTGGTACATCTTTGGCCATTTGTATATTAGAAACTTTTGCTGGCAGATATATGTAGGTACTACCGGCTTTAAAGGATCTGGTTAGGAAATTTGTTACACGGTGAAAGGTTAAAACTAAAACATTGTCCTTCTATAAGATCTGAGTATTTCATCTGTTAATTATCTAGAGAGTTCAAATGCACGAAAAGAGGCAAAGTCATGATTTTAAAATGATAACCTCTATTTCTTATTGATCCATACCTGAAAAGGTTGGATTTGTTCCAAGAATAGAAGAACTGTTACCATAGTTATAAGAACACTGCGGACTAAGTAGAGAAAACCCTGTATTATTTAATAAGTAGCAACTTTTTCTAGTCTTATCACGTTAAACTGTTAGCTACAATATTTTACATGTTTATTGCATATATTATAATATTATACTCATATTAATGATTAAACACTTATAGACCATTTAAACTTTACCCAATAAACAGATGACGAATCGATTTGATGTCAAATTCGTAGCAATGGTAGCAATAATTGGAATGAAGTATATGTATACACTTAAATTGAATATTTAATTGTGAGTGTCTAAATTATTTTAATAATCTAATATACTTCTAACCATTGCATATCATATATTTCCAAATCTGATATTGTTCAATACAAATCGATATAACACAAGTAACTAGATATCTATTATATTATTGAATCCCGTTTAAAAATATAACTTTGTTTACTATATGCAAGAAATTTTGTATATCGGAATGAATATTGGTTGAGTATTGGATGACTATTGGAAAAAAGTGTACTTTATCTGATCAAAGTGTATAAATTCATGTCTAATTACAGTGTTCATTAATATAAGTGCTTTTAAGTGATAAATCATAAATAAGTACAGGAAAAATGTCCTGGTTATTTAATTGACCCCCGGTTATTTGGCTACCTGGGAATTTGACCCCCGGTTATTAGACTCGCGGTAGTTTGACCCCCATTAAGTATGCGTACTGAATGAAGACAACATGCAGTAAAGGTGTTTTGTGTAGGTGGTCTAATCAAAGCAACGCTTTTAAAGAGAAATTAAAGTAAATAATTAAGATGATATAAGTTATATGAAATAATTTAAGAATTTATAAGTTATGTGAATGTTTATCAGTGCGGGGGTGGGGCGAAAGTATGGAAACAATTCTTCAAAAAGGACCCTCTTTTTGGAAAATTAGTTCCTTAGTAGGAAATTGGGTTTATATATTATAGCCAAGGTACTTCATTATCAAATAAAAGTTTTTTGTAAAAAATTTAGACATTTAAAAAATGTCAGACAAAAGAGCACCTTCAGTCGCAACGTCGGATTCTACAACTTAACTGTGCTGTCCCAGTGTTCAGCACAGTGTACAGCACAATTATCTTAAGATAATTGTGCAGTCACTGTACAATTATCTTAAGATACGTTTATACTCAATAATTATAAGCATATCTTAAGATAAGCTTATAATTATTACACATTTTCCCCCCCCTTGGCCAGGTTTGATAGTGACAAAATGTATACTGTACTTATTTTTACTATAAAATAGGTAATTGGGTATACCTTATTTTGCAAAAAATTTGTCATATTTTCGAAGAAAATGTAATAATTATTGGTTCGCATTGAATAATGTTTAATATATTAATAAAAATGAATTATGCTATTTATATAGACCGGGGTTTTTTTGCATCGGGGTTTTTTTGGCTTGGGGGTTTTTGTCCGGGGGGTATTTGTCGGGGGGGGGGGGGTTTATTGCACGGGGGGTTTTGACCACGGGTTTTTTTTTTTGCACGAGGGTTTATTGTCCTGGAATCCCCTCCCCGGTCATCCAATAACCAGCTTCATGTGGTTTTGGACAAAGCCGCCTAAACCGAAAAGAAGAAGCCCTTCTCTTGACTCCAGATGTTCTCCATCTACAACGAATAGAAGCTGAGAGTTTTCCAGGAAGCATTTGAATTCCCTCTTGAGGGTGGGTCAAAAAAACGGAACCCAACTTTGATTTGATATATCTCAGAAACTACTTACGTTATGAATTTTGTAAAATTACCATTGCGTTCGTCTACTTTTGTTACGTATATGGTGAAAAATACAAAACTATTAATACATCAATATTGATACAATAGTGATTATAGTAAACTCTTGCTGAGGGCAGAATTCCATTGAAAAAAAGCATTTCTGCATGCATCCAAAAAGCTTGTGATGGAATCCTCATCATAAATAGATGAATGGGTGGGAGTTTCTTCAGGTAATCTATGAGTAACTGTGATGCAGCCATTTTGTTATCATAACGTTCGCCAATTGCGCCCCATATGGTTTCTAGGGCTGGCCCCAGTGACTCAACAGTGACGTTTATGAGATAGTCTTTCACAAGATCTTCAGGACGACCTGATGTGTTACCACAGATAATCTGTAGTTTCTAGTTAAACATTCTAACTATTTAACTGTTTATTTGGTTACGCCACTAAATCAAATTAGGGACGTGAACTAGGAAGGGGGTATTTGGATTGGTTCCTAGTTCACGTCCCTAAATGAAATGGGGACGTCAACTAGGAAGGGAGAATATGGATTGGTTCCTAGTTCACGTCCCTAAATGAAATGGGGACGTGAACTAGGAAAAGGGTATATGGATTGGTTCCTGGTTCACGTCCGTAAATGAAATAGGGACGTGAACTAGGAATTTACCGTAAATTTAACTAAATGGTATCACTGATAATGCACTAATTTAAAAATTAATTGCTTTTTGATTTGGTAATTTATAATTGAAGAAAAAAAACTTATTTATCCCAAATTCCATTGACACACATACAACATTCAACATACCTACATACCTATTGATGGAAAGACAGGTATGACTCTGTGTCAGTGTGGACACAGGTGTTATGGAATGAATAGAACAGGTGTTAGCTTTGGTGATGTAAACTGTTGTGATGACCTGAATTTGCAACACTGGTGTACAGTTTTACCTGAATGCTTAGTCTAGATACCTGAAAGTGAAGTCTGGATACCTGAAAACTTAGTCTAGATACCTAAGAGTGTTACCTGGATACCTAAGAGTGTTACCTGGATACCTAAAAGTGTTACCTGGATACCTAAGAGTGTTACCTGGATACCTAAAAGTGTTACCTGGATACCTAAGAGTGTTACCTGGATACCTAAAAGTGTTACCTGGATACCTAAGAGTGTTACCTGGATACCTAAGAGTGTTCCTGGATACCTAAAAGTGTTACCTGGATACCTAAGAGTGTTACCTGGATACCTAAAAGTGTTACCTGGATACCTAAAAGTGTTACCTGGATACCTAAGAGTGTTACCTGGATACCTAAAAGTGTTACCTGGATACCTAAGAGTGTTACCTGGATACCTAAAAGTGTTACCTGGATACCCAAAAGTATTACCTGGATACCCAAAAGTGTTACCTGGATACCCAAAAGTGTTACCTGGATACCTAAAAGTGTTACCTGGATACCTAAAAGTGTTACCTGGATACCCAAAAGTGTTACCTGGATACCCAAAAGTGTTACCTGGATACCCAAAAGTGTTACCTGGATACCCAAAAGTGTTACCTGGATACCCAAAAGTGTTACCTGGATACCCAAAAGTGTTACCTGGATACCTAAAAGTGTACTGGATAGAAGAACATGATGAAACATCCTTATTTTCAATGTTATTGAGATGAAGAGAGAAATTTATTATTCTACTTTCGAGGTAGAGTTTAGATGTAGAGTTTAGATGTAGAGTTTAGATGTAGGTACATTGAATTAGTATAATTCTTATTTTTACCTTCGCAGATTGCGGAAAGTTTTATTTTAGGCGGTATTTATTCATTTGTAATCTGGTTATTAGCTTTACTCAAAAAATCTTCTACCAAATTGCCTGAAATTTGGTGGGATGATTGGTCAATGTTCAAAAACCAGTCAATTAGATTTTGGGAGCGATCAGGTCAAAGGTCAAGGTCATTTATAACTCGAAAAAGTATTAAAGTATATTGCCTGAAATTTTGTGGGACGATTGTCATTATTCAGGAACCAATTCATTAAATTTTGGGAGATCATTTTAAAGGTCAAGGTCATTTTGTATTTATATATGAGTATTAAAAATGTATTAATGGTGGAGGGAACACGTTTCTTCACAATGAGTAGATTTTAATGTTATTTTGTGTTTTTCTAAAATAACTTATTTAAATTTTCGTCCGGTTTTTCTCATTCCGTTATTGATACTTTAATTACCGTAGCTATTATTATTTATTGTAAATATATATTGTCATATGCGCTTATACAATATACAGGTATCGCAGGTAAATTTGGATTATTTTGTAATTCGCTTTATTTTCAAATCATTCTTCTAGAACTAGGATATTTTTTCAGATAACATTAAAACCATATTCTAGAAGATAATATAGTAATATTTAGAAAAGTTTCGCTTAACAAGGTATAATCTCAGTGACGAATATTAGTACTCGAAACTAGACGCATGGGAGCTCTTCTTCTGACATTACTTAGAGCACGTAAAGACGATAGTTTATCGAGTCGTGGCCAAGTTTGATGTCGAGGGTACAGTTGAAAGAAGTCGCCACAGCCCTCAAAAGAATCAAAATCCAAACCAATACTTTTTTGATGGGACTGAAAAAGTAGTTCAAGGCAGACTCAAATGATTGGATGTCAAAACTAGCCATAAGACGCGATATTAGCATCAAATCCATCAACATGCAGGCAATGAAGACTTGGCTATGAAGTTTTACGTTAGATAGGTGTCCGGACAATTCGCCGCCGGACAATTCGTCCACGGATAATTCGTCACCGATTGAAAATAAGAGATGTAATGTATAATATAATTATAATTGGTGAAACTGCATTCATTTAAAGGGAGCTAATTTTATTAACAAAACAAGTGGTTGGTATAATGCACTTTTACCTCATAATATATTGATAATTACAAATATAATCAATAAATATATATAACTATATTTTTATTATAATAATATTTTTAATGAAAAGGACAGTACTACCATTCTACTCGTCATTGAATGGTTCGCTAAGTATAATTTATTCAAATTTTTGGGTTTACATTGATGCTTTAAATTTAAAGAAAATCAAGCTATTGCTAAATTTCAACTACATCTTCAAAGTGCTAAAATCCATCAAAAAATACAGGATAAGAATGAACATATCTTAAATGTGATCAGCAACTAAAATGCAAATAATAAAATATTTTTTCGAAGGCCGTTGCTCACAAAATAAAATTTTGACTTAATTTAGTTAAATTTCATTTCTCAAATCTGAAATATTGTTGCCTAGAGTTTGCAAATTTTAAACATAATTTATTAATATTTCTTTGTTTTAAAATTGGCATGGGAATAATAAATCAATTGTTTGTACTGCCAACAAAGAGAAACGGTTAAACTTGTGTTACAGTTTAGTCTTGTTTCAGTTATTTTGTACATCAATGTTAACATTTTCTTTGCTGTAATATAGCAATGTTAGGTAATAGCTTGTTTTTCTATACTGTCTATATGAGCATTTAAATATTTGTCTTTTTGTTTAAATTTGAATACTTTTTTAATATTTGCGAAAAATATATTATACTAAAAAAATGTAATTTTATATTTACTGATTTTATTTGTAATTTTCTAAGAGTAATAATAAATTACATCTCTTTTATTTTCAATCGGCGACGAATTGTCCGGCTACGAATTTTCCGGGGATGAATTGTCCGCCGACGAGTTGTCCGGTACGAATTGTCCAGGCGATGAATTGTCTGGCGACGAATTGTCCGAGGTCGAATTGTCCAGGCGAGGAGTTGTCCGGCGACGAATTGTCCGGGTTCAATTGTCGTTGCATCGTAGGAGATGCCAAAACCTCCTCACTGTTCGTTCAAGACCCATTAGGGTTTTAAGATGCCCAAAGCTTCTCAAACATCTTAAAAACCAAGGAGAACATGTTCGTATATTTGACGATGAAAAATTTCCTTGTTGTCGAAGATCCAAATCGGCAGAATACTCGAACTATTGCCTGCGACACTTATTCCACCTCATGATGATGAATTTCATTCCATATAAAACTGATTTTAAAATATAAGTGACTTTGGTGGTAACTCACGATATTATATAAATTAAATGTTTAAGAAATTATAAGTATAGATTACAAGTATCTCATATGGTGAAAACATATATTGCATTCATTTTACATCACTTAGACTTAAGAGTTGTATAATTTTTTCTCTATCAAACCTAACCTGCGGGCACGTCCCACCAGACCCCCTAAACTGACCCGCTAACCTAACCTTATACATTTAACATTTTAAGGCATCATTACTCGGAATCTATGATAACATATGTGATTTACTTTTCTATTTGAAATGGTGGAATCTTTTATGGTGGAATTTTACACTCTTGGCATTAAACGCTGGTGGAATCTTCCTAGTAGAACTTTCCTCGGGGGAATTTTCCGGCCCCGATCAAAACAAGTGCAGACTTTCCCACAGGAAGAATCTTTCCTTGTTTGTCTGAAAGGACATTTGGCCTAATAGCTCTCCGGATGATAAAGTTTGCGACTATTGGCCATTCATCGTGACTGAGGTCTGTATATATTAACCCATATATTTACTTTCTGAAGATAGAATATATCCTATCTTTAACAAATTATAAAAGGGCTTGATGAATTATTGTTCACTTTTTTGTACTTTTCATCAAAAAAAAAAAAAAAATTAAGAGTATTCCAAACGCAAGTGTGAAACGGGTCTCTAAGACTCTCTTCTCACTGAAATGAACAATGGTAAATAAAATTGATTGCTCAGTTTTTTAATGCATTTTTATTCTGGCTACAGCATGCAGTTTTTGACTTGTGTGCCAATTCTTAACATTTTGTAAACCATAAATGAGCAGATTTTAAAGAAAGTACTATCTATTTCGCTTCATCCATTCAATTATAAAGATTAGATAAGTTTACCTCGTTAGAAAATCAACATGTCATTACCGGTATCCGGTGGATTTGCCGAAAACGGATTTCCGGAAACCAAATTCAACGAAAACTAATTCGCCGAACCCTAATTTATCGAACCGGATTCTCCGAATACGAATTTGACGAGAATGAAATTAGCCGCAAACAGAATCGCCGAAGTGAGGATTTGCCGAAAGACGTATTTGGAACAAAATGTGAAATTACACAAAAGTTAAAGAAATGAAACGAAATCATATCCCTTAGTTACACTAAATGATCCTTTAATCTGTCTCTTTGTAAATCATTGTAATTGTTAATCTTTATACCAACAAATAATGCTTCTTTAAAAAAAAACACAAGCATTTTAATCAAGTATTAGTCAGTCAGTTTTAGGAACATATTACATTTCTTCCATTGAACGCAGTTTTTTATCGCTGTTCCGCATTTGAATGCCTTCACCTATCCTTATTAGTTATTAAACACCTAACCCTTCCTTACTACCAATCCTTTCCTTACTACCAATCCTTTCCTTACTACCAATCCTTACCTTACTACCAATCCTTACTTTACTACCAATCCTTACTTTACTACCAATCCTTTCCTTACTACCTATCCTTTCCTTACTACCAATCCTTACCTTACTACCAATCCTTACCTTACTACCAATCCTTACTTTACTACCAATCCTTACCTTACTACCAATCCTTACCTTACTTCCAATCCTTACCTTACTACCAATCCTTTCCTTACTACCAATCCTTTCCTTACTACCAATCCTTACCTTACTACCAATCCTTACTTTACTACCAATCCTTACTTTACTACCAATCCTTACCTTTGATACTATTTATCTTTACTTTAGTATTATATGTAAGTAAACACAATTGATAAAAGTTTCAATTTTGACTCAATTTTATAATATCTAATTGGTGTATTGCATACACTCTTGCTTTCAAATGAGTTACTCATTATTATATTTAATATCATTTGAAATTGTTACTCTTGAATAAAATAACTATTAGTTATGCTTATATCTTCCCAAAATACCTCTGGCTTCAACATTTGCATGACTTGCATGAATGAATTCGTTAGAGTTAAGAACATTTATTCCTATCTACCCTTTATTACGCTGAAGAAAATAAGAGTCAAATTGACTCAAAGTTTGAGTTTTCTGTTTGTCCCGATAACCAACTCAATTTGACTCATTCTAATATCTTACTCAAAAAAAAAGAGTCGTATTGACTCCTAATTCATAGTCAGATTGACTCAGGTAGAGTCAATCAAGAAAAAAGACTCCAATATTGGAGTTTTGCCAGCATTGTCTCAAACGATGAGTCAGGCTGACTCGCAATTTTTCCCAGTGTAGTAATCTATTTTTCATATTAATATTTTTTATATTAATATGAAATATATGAAGTTAGCGAAATGATATGAAATTAATGAAGTTTTATTTTCGTCATATATGTCTTTCGGTAACTTTGTCGTTCGACTAATCTACATATATTTCGGTAAAACTGTTTTCAGCAAATTTGGGATTCGGCAAACACGTATTCGGAGAATCCGGTTCGGCGAATTAGTTTTCGGTAAATAAGGCAAGACCCGTCATTTTTAAAACGTAAGTTCCCATTTTCCAATTAGGGGAATAATTGATAAAAAAATATTATCATAATGATACAAATTATATTTTTTTCTTCATATATTATCAATGGCGTCCTGAAAATAACTGAATAACGATAAAAAAACCATTTCCCCGCATAAATCAACTTGGGCGATAAAGGGTCAAGATAAAATAATTTTAACAATATATATTCAGCACTAAGGATATAAATATGTATCGTCTTTAAGATTACGTATTAACTACGGAAATTGCATTACAGTTGATGCAGGATTTCCCATGACTAACTTTGAATTAATCATTTTAGTTCCAGGAAGCAATGTACGGGTACGTACCCCTAGCTAACACTCCTTGCGTTCACAACCAGTTTGTTGTTATTGCACTATCTTACAACTTATGTAGAATAAGAGAAAAACCTCAAAATGACAGGAAACGTTTATGCGATATCGCGAATAAGGAGGTCGCTGAGACAGTTTACACTGCGTCAACTAAACTATAAGTAACTGTCAGCCAATGAACGTTAAGAATTGTACAGCAAGTATTCATTCCACCAATCACGACCGTTTGTAGGTACACCTTACGTCACTACTGCAGAAGGTAACCGCACCACGGTCACTCTATCACCTTGTCCTTTGTAAAGTCAGTCTGTTAGCGAGCTGGTGACGCGAGGTTAGATCTGCAGTCCCTCTCTTGAAGCTAGTTTATCAAGTGCATTTTACTGCCTTAGCCGCTGTTGCCTGCATCTGGAAGCGGTTGCCAAACACCATGAAGACTCCGCTGCAGAATATATTCAGTCGGGTTGCATTTTGGAGAGGCAGTGTAAGTTTTACCTTCTAGTTCTTAAACTGAGTTTAATATTCAAAAGATATTTAACTTGTTATTTTGATGTGTATACCTGCAGTTATTATGGATACGAATTTGGGAGTTAAAATGTACATTCATTTCGTATACGTTGGAAAATGTGAAATCGCTTACTGAATGTACCTTGGTTTGACGAGAGAAATCTTGATGCTATATCAATGGATGCAACTTTCCAGCACGTTTTCCCTGTATGTACATTACCTCTAAGAGTTCACCAAGGCTACTTTAAACTTTTACTTGCAAGTTTCCAGTGGCTATATGTGTAGGTAGGTAGTTTAGATAGTCCAGTGTCCCACATCAAGCAGTGCAATCAACTGTAGCAAAGTGAACTGAATATGTGAACCTCATCTTGCTATAAAATGTCTGATTCAACTAAAAAGACGGTACATAAAAAATGTTCTATTTTACGTGTTTCTTAAATGATTTCTTGAAAAGAAAAGTAATCAGTGATAATTTTATGACAGTTTACTAATTTCACATTTAAAAAAAAACATATTGTAATGCTTATAGATATTTAGACTTCATTATGGTGGATTTGTTCTATTAGAACTCCTCTATAATGAACTAAAACTAGAAGGATTTCTATTCATCATCAGGAATAAAGAGAAAAATCTGGACCTAACAATGAATTTCTGACCAACTGCTCTATATTAGATACCATTTTTTCTATTATTATATACTAAACAGGATGGTTCACTATAAAGGACTTCATTATAGGAGAGTTCTACCGTTAATTAAAATTTTCTAATATGTTTATAGTTATGCGATATTAACAAACTTATATTTGCCAATCTCACAGAAGATACATACATATATGCATGTCATATATATGATAGATACATATGCATGTCATATATATGATAGATACATATGCATGTCATATATGTGATAGATACATATGTATGTCATATATATGATAGATACATATGCATGTCATATATATGATAGATACATAATTACATATGTACTGTATTTGTGATCTTCCATGAATATTCATTTCTATTGTTTGATTTTCATCATCTTTATTTGTAAACTGTAGATACACATACAGTACACACAGATCAGATACACAGGTTGTTGTTGTTATACCCAGTGTACCAAATTATAAAAATGTCAGTCATGCGAAAATTAATGAATTATTAATTGAAAATAACAATGGTGATATAAGAATAGTTTAATAAATTAATTAATCGAATGAACTATAATGTAAATCAATCGTTTCACAAAAAATATAATCGTTTGTTTTCTATCGGTGATTATAATCGATAATAAAAAAGATCATTTATCTACGACAATAAATTATTAGACCAAAATACAATAGTAATTTATCATAAATTTAAAACACTTTTAGTCTATCGTGTTTCGTCGGACATTCCCGCTAAAATATCCTGTTTTTATTATGATATTTGACAATAAAATACCATCAATATTTACCGTATGAAAATTACAGACAATCTGCCGATTATGAATTTCAAACTTCGTAATTCGTCTACTCGATTTCTCCATTCATCGCTATTGGTAGAGACGTAATAAGGTTTTTTCACATCAATCTAAGCTGTCAGGTTTCTACATACCAATCAAAAAAAAAAGAAGATATGTCTGGTAGATTCGAAAGGACCCGTCAACCATCTCTCAAAAAAAGAAGACACTGAAAATTTCAAAACAAAATGATGACCTGTCTGAACTCTAAAAAAATGAATACTGAAGTTTTTGAGGTCTATATGTCTCGATTACTTTTTGTCGGGTATATTTACTTGTGGTAGGGATAGTACCTGTTGTTTTCTACCTGTCCATTACGACGTCTGATGGGTAGACGTAACTGCAACTTATCTTTCATTCGAAGGTTCATAAACTATAGTCTACAGCAATTAGGGCTGTCTGGACCTGGTACGGTATATTCTCTATATGGGACTGTAATACGGTATATGGGACTGTAATACGGTATATGGGACTGTAGTACGGTATATGGGACTGTAGTACGGTATATGGGACTGTAGTACGGTATATGGGACTGTAGTACGGTATATGGGACTGTAGTACGGTATATGGGACTGTAATACGGTATATGGGACTGTAGTACGGTATATGGGACTGTAGTACGGTATATGGGACTGTAGTATGGTATATGGGACAGTAATACGGTATATGGGACTGTAGTACGGTATATGGGACTCTAGTATTACAATATTGATTGTATTTTATCTAAGGAATTTTTGTGTAGGGAATGTCCGACAAAAGACGATGGGCTACAAGGCCCATTCTATACTAGCAGATAAAACGTCACGTTTTCACTCCCAGTTTACGCCTCTTCAATTAATCACGGTTAAATAAATGGAAAGGAAATTTGAAGTCTACACTAGCGTTTGTACCGCCTTCCAATTCATTTTACCGTGATTACTTGAAGAGGCGTAAAGTGGGCGGGGAAAACGCGACGTTTTCAGCAAATTACGAATGGAATCTCGTCTAATCATTTATTGTCGTAGATAGATGATCTTTTTATCATCGATTATAATCACCGATAGAAAACAAACAAGGATTGGTTATTATATTTTACCAACTGGTTTGTAATCGCAAGAAAATTTTACTTAAATTCAATTTACAGGAAAAAAGGAAAATTCTCTTTCATTATACTGTATTCCTACTTTAAAATATTCCTGGAATGTACATTATTCAATATTAATTTTCTATTTAAAGTATGTTCAGTAATTATTGTTGTAATATATCTATATTTATTTCCTTTTTTTTTTTCATTATTAAAAGTAATATATTTAATAAATGAAAACTTAGAGTAATAAAAAATTTCAATAGCATATAAATATTCCATTATTTCAATTGTATTTTATAAATTAGTTAAAAACTTCAAAATATTATCAATTAAATGTATAATGTTAAAAGTGTATTTCAGTGAAAATACCTTTTACAATTCTTAAACAATATATAATTCATATAATTGTAACCTATATAGCATATTTCTCCAACCAATTTCTGGACCGCAAAATGTATAGCACAAGGTTATACTATATATACATACTATATGGATTATACCTATATATAATATATAGGGTTTGAATTAAAATGTTCAATTCCGTATTGCAAAGTGATACGTAATTTGGTGTCTGATACTTAATTCATAATTCGAAATAGTGATATTAAATAAAAGTTAATTTTATATTGGAATAAAGAGATACAGTGATTATAGGTTAGTTACGAATTATCGGTCAGTACTACATCTTCGGTCATATAAGAAAAAAACTATATAAAAATTGTTATTATTACACAGTGCAATCTAATACTTCTGCAAACCCGGGTTTGCAGAAGTATTAGATTGCACTGTGTAATAATAACAATTTTTAGATGGAACTAGAATCAGTTTGTAAATAGTAATTAAGATATTATTATTTTCGAGAGAAACGTCACTAATTAGTTTGTACATAGACTAAATGTAACTACATGCTAGCAATAAAAAATTTCAATTAGAAAAGTTATCGTAAGTAGTTTTTCCATTTCGCAATTTTTTATTTTATTTCCCACTCTCTTATTTTAATTTTTGCCGTTTTTTTTTATCGAATTTTGCCTTTTTAAATTTGACTTCCCAACATTTTTTACTTAACAGTTTCATAATTTATTTCACGTTTTAAATTAATTTTTAGATTTGGTAAATTTATTTCATAGTCTATTTTAATTTTATGTAATTTGTAAGTAATTACTTTTTTAGTTACTAATGGAACATCCCTGACTCAAAAAGTTAGCAAATAGAACACTTTATTCATATCCTTTATTTAATGCTAACCTTTTTTGAAGTTGTCCTAAGTTAAGAAACATAGGATATTTAGCTGTAAATCCCAGCAGTCGTAGGATACACGCGCATCCTGTTTACTTTATCCTTCCTATACTTAAACTTTAGGAGTTGATT
This sequence comes from Caprella mutica, assembly GCA_947561585.1. Taxonomy (NCBI): domain Eukaryota; kingdom Metazoa; phylum Arthropoda; class Malacostraca; order Amphipoda; family Caprellidae; genus Caprella; species Caprella mutica. Next base: position 10,002 of record CANNZV010002615.1, on the reverse strand, counting down.
ATTTTAGAGAAATAGCACCGTGTTATCATCATTAATTTATTATCTTTGTTTAAATAAGAATTCTAAAAATGTTGGGCAAGTTCCGAATTATCGGTCAGTACTACATCTTCGGTCATATGAGAAAAAACAATATGAAAATTTGTTATTATTACACAGTGCTATCTAATAATTTTTATATTGTTTTTTCTTATATGACCGAAGATGTAGTACTGACTGATAATTTGGAACTTACCCTAGTTAGATATTATGTAAAATTATCATCTGCTTATAAAATAGAATATCTAAAAATACAGTTTAGTATTATTTACTATTATCCTATTTCTATTTTTTAATATAATTATATCAGACATCATCGTCAATAATGTCCGACGAAAGACGATAGCCTAAAAGTGTTTTAAATTTATGAAAAATCACTATTTGTTCTAATCATTTATTGTCGTAGATAGATGATCTTTTTATCATCGATTACAATCACCGATCAAAAAGGCGACTTTAATTCCCATCTGGGTACACCGTTTCACATGCACCTCACAGTTACATTGTGTGTGCATATAACCTAAAGCCCCATTCCGGTTTTGTGTACGTACGTATGTGTGTTTCATAATTATTGAATCTAAACAAGTTTTTGGTATGAGCATCGCTGACGTCATCTAGAATATACATAATAATGGCTAAATTCTGGTACTATAGTAGAAGTCTTCTAAAGTGAAATACTGTATAGTGAATGTAGTGTCCTGAGTAAGGTATAGTAGCCTCTATAGTGAACAAATTTTTAAATTATCTGTTTTTAAATTGTCATGAGTTTTCTATAATTTTGATGGGGCCATAGAAAATTGAATAGGTCCCTCTTAATCTTCTATGGGCCCACCATAATTTTATCTTCGACTATTTTCAAATTAAATAGATAATTCTTCAAGAAATAACTTTTTTTGCTCAAAACCCGTTGTATGTGTCATATGTTTTGAGAATTCTAAAATTGGGTCATTGAAATGGTGTCAAATTTGGCACATATGTGCTATGTGATTTAACGGATTGTGTTTCTAATTACTTGGCAGTATGTGTATGTATGTACAAGGAACACTTTCAAGCTCTTGGAACACATAAGTACGTATATGAGAACACGTTCATAACTATCATAAGTATACCAGAACACATAAATATCTTAACTATAACAATCATAACTATAAGAAGTATATCAGAACACATAATTATCATAACTATAAGAAGTATACCAGAACACATAATTATCTTAACTATAACAATCATAAGTATACCAGAATTACAGTTGTTGCACAAAAAAAAGTGTTTCGGATTCTTTTTGACGCTATTAAGAAAATAAAAAAATTTAGTGTAAAAAAAGTCAAAGCATCTAGTTTACTTTTTCTTCATAGAAACAAGTTTCCAAGTTTTTCTCTTCATAGAAACAAGTTATCTAGTTTCTTTAATAGAACACTCCAATTTGAAGCCTAAACGCTCGTTATTTTTTATTCTAAAAGGACACATGTTCTAAATGTTCTGATATCAGACCTGCATGTTTTCACATTTCCATTTCTCCAATAAGCCAACACATGACATTAAGTCGCAACTCATTGCGTGACTTTGCATTTCGGTTGCATTCGTGCTAATGTCCTAATCCTACAAGATTCGAATTCTTATTTTGTTCTACAAATGCACTTCTCATCACAACAAAGTCAAGTACACATAAAGTACACATGCATAGAGCTGCATTACACCTTTGAAAATATGTATAATGAATGTTATTGTTCCTTAATCCTGTTTTGTCATATCGGCAACTGAAATCTTAGGGTAAGTTTCGAGTTATAGGACGGTTTCACATTTTCGATCATGTAAGGCAAAATTATATAGTAATCATAATCTAAGTCGTTATTTCAAATGGTATCCATGATACCTGCAGGTATCATGGATATTTAGGTTCTCATATATATTTTTCATTGTCACTTTCCTTTCTGACTGCTTCTTCCAGTCTCTTGTATTTAATTTCCTTTTGACGTTAGCGATATGGATCTTGGTACCAGAACTGACGTCAAGTAAACTCGCTAAAAAATTTATAAGTATTTATCATTAATTGGGATGGTTTTTATATATCTCTATAAAAGCATCTTTACGAGTACCAAATATACTAATTACATTCAAAATTTAACCCTCGACTTCCACATCATATTGTTAAGTTTAGTCATTGTTATGTTGTATATAGACCAGCCTTGTCAACCAACCATTGTTTCACATTGTTAGCGGAAACCTGTGCGAAATGTGCTAGAAAACATAGTGATAATGTTTGTATCCGTTGAGTAGGTATTTTGAAATTAGGACATATTTTGTAAATAGAGATAGTACAGGATGGCCTTATAGATAACTAACTACGTAAGATGGAATATCCTAGGTATTTACATATCGGAAATAGATAAAGGACCATACATGGTAGTTAATAAATAATCTATCGTCAATAATGATACTGTGAATATTATAGAAAAGACTGATTTCATTAGTTCTAATATTTCACTTTTTTGACGTAAGTGATATCGCCTTTGGTACCGAAGCAGACGTTGAACCCCTACTAAATTAATAGGTCTAATTCATAGAAAAAATATTATTACTGTCTAATTCATTGATATCATTCATATAGTCAGGTATAAGCATGATTGCAACCATTAACATATATGACGTATATGTTCAATTATACAACATGTGCTATCAAGATAATGACATATGTGATATAACCTCTACAGTTGTAAAAGTTACACACGTTGTGAACAGTTATTAAATTATCGAACAGTTGCACATTGTCCATCGTATACGATATAATTTCTTTTTTAAGATATGCATTAATATTTCAAACAACATCGGTTGTTCCAGAGTTAAATAAATCAATAAATACACGACGGATATTATTAGGATAGATCATTAAGATGTAACCACGCACAGGAATATATTAAATGATCTTATAATTCTTATGTTTTTATTTTAACTGACAAAGTGTACTTTTAACGGGTAAAATAACACTAATATTAACCCATTATTTTAATGGGTAATAAATAATAATATTACCCCTTTCTACCCTTTAGGCCGATGTCTCCACCGGACCCCCTAACTATGGATCTGCAGAAGGAGAAAAAGGCGGAGACCTCAATGCTGAGAAGATAGTGAGTACCTATCCTATAGACGTAGAACTGACTACTTGTTAATGTTTAATTACTACCTATTGAAGATAAAATAGTGAGTACCTATATCCTAGACACCCATGGGGTAGTTAAGTGGGGCTAACCCTATAGACACCCATGGGGAGAGTTAAGTGGGGCTAACCCTATAGACACACATGGGGAGAGTTAAGTGGGGCTAACCCTATAGACACCCATGGGGAGAGTTAAGTTGGGCCATAGAATAAAAAGTACCCTCTTGTTCTTCTATGGCCCTCCCATAGCTTTATCTCTAAATTGTAGTCATTAAAAATAAATTAAGTATAGTCATTTATCGTTAGAGATAAAATAGGTTAAGGAATAATGTTACAAGATTCACTTTTCTACAGTGTAAAAGAGAATAAAAAACACTATAAGTTACATTGACCATTTTAGAGTGGATTTTTATTCGTGTCCTTATGTCTTATATAACATTATTAATTCTTATATCAATTCATTTTATTATTCTGATATTAAATTAATTCTTATTTCTATTTCATTTAATATAATATTATTCATTTATTTCATTTATATATTATTAATTCTTTTAATTGATATAATAATATTAATTCACATATCTCTATCTAATTTATATTTATATTGATTCATATATATCTATAATTTCATCAAGTATAACATTATTAATTCGTATATCCATTTAATTTAATTATGTTTAATTAAGAAATAATTACAATGAATTGAAACTGTGAGAAGAAGTTGATTGCGATTAAAAAAATTGATAAATACTTTCCCTTTTGTTCTTGAGTGATAATTACCACTTGGAATGGTAATTGGTAGGAATGGTGCACTTGGAATGGTAATTGGTAGGAATGGTGTACTTGGAATGGTAATTGGTAGGAATGGTGCACTTGGAATGGTAATTGGTAGGAATGGTGCACTTGGAATGGTAATTGGTAGGAATGGTGCACTTGGAATGGTAATTGGTAGGAATGGTGCACTTGGAATGGTAATTGGTAGGAATGGTGCACTTGGAATGGTAATTGGTAGGAATGGTACACTTGGAATGGTAATTGGTAGGAATGGTGCACTTGGAATGGTAATTGGTAGGAATGGTGCACTTGGAATGGTAATTGGTAGGAATGGTGCACTTGGAATGGTAATTGGTAGGAATGGTACACTTGGAATGGTAATTGGTAGGAATGGTACACTTGGAATGGTAATTGGTAGGAATGGTGCACTTGGAATGGTAATTGGTAGGAATGGTGTACTTGGAATGGTAATTGGTAGGAATGGTGCACTTGGAATGGTAATTGGTAGGAATGGTGCACTTGGAATGGTAATTGGTAGGAATGGTGCACTTGGAATGGTAATTGGTAGGAATGGTGCACTTGGAATGGTAATTGGTAGGAATGGTGCACTTGGAATGGTAATTGGTAGGAATGGTACACTTGGAATGGTAATTGGTAGGAATGGTGCACTTGGAATGGTAATTGGTAGGAATGGTGCACTTGGAATGGTAATTGGTAGGAATGGTGCACTTGGAATGGTAATTGGTAGGAATGGTACACTTGGAATGGTAATTGGTAGGAATGGTGCACTTGGAATGGTAATTGGTAGGAATGGTGCACTTGGAATGGTAATTGGTAGGAATGGTGCACTTGGAATGGTAATTGGTAGGAATGGTGCACTTGGAATGGTAATTGGTAGGAATGGTACACTTGGAATGGTAATTGGTAGGAATGGTGCACTTGGAATGGTAATTGGTAGGAATGGTGCACTTGGAATGGTAATTGGTAGGAATGGTGCACTTGGAATGGTAATTGGTAGGAATGGTACACTTGTAATTATCCTTCTAAATAGCCACTCGAAACAACTGTTACTATTTTAGATGTAGGACAGACAGACAGACAGACAGACAGACAGAAAGACAGACAGACAGACAGACAGACAGAAAGACAGAAAGACAGACAGACAGACATATGACTGAAAAGTAACCCACATAAATCGTTAATATTTACATGACTTCTTTAAATGATTGCATGGGACTATTTACCCCTCTGTGGTATTCACCTTCAGACTATTTACCCCTTTGTGGTATTCACCTTCTGACTATTTACCCCTTTGTGGTATTCACCTTCTGACTATTTACCTCTTTGTGGTATTCACCTTCTGACTATTTACCTCTTTGTGGTATTCACCTTCTGACTATTTACCCTCTGTGGTATTCACCTTCTGACTATTTACCCCTCTGTGGTATTCACCTTCAGACTATTTACCCCTCTGTGGTATTCACCTTCAGACTATTTACCTCTTTGTGGTATTCACCTTCTGACTATTTACCTCTTTGTGGTATTCACCTTCTGACTATTTACCCCTCTATGGTATTCACCTTCTGAATATTTACCCCTCTGTGGTATTCACCTTCAGACTATTTACCTCTTTGTGGTATTCACCTTCTGACTATTTATCCCTCTTTGGTATTTACCTTCTGACTATTTACCCCTCTATGGTATTCACCTTCTGACTATTTACCCCTCTGTGGTATTCACCTTCAGACTATTTACCTCTTTGTGGTATTCACCTTCTGACTATTTATCCCTCTGTGGTATTCACCTTCTGACTATTTACCCCTCTATGATATTCACCTTCTGACTATTTATCCCTCTGTGATATTCACCTTCTGACTATTTATCCCTCTGTGATATTCACCTTCTGACTATTTATCCCTCTGTGATATTCACCTTCTGACTATTTATCCCTCTGTGATATTCACCTTCTGACTATTTACCTCTTTGTGGTATTCACCTTCTGACTATTTACCTCTTTGTGGTATTCACCTTCAGACTATTTACCTCTTTGTGGTATTCACCTTCAGACTATTTACCTCTTTGTGGTATTCACCTTCTAACTATATTCACATATAATGTTTATTACAATAGGTAAACAATTAGTATTAATAATATACTGTTAATTAGGTTCCGAAACTTTCCTTTGCATATAAATGTTATTATGAAAATGTAAAGATATATAGGGTAAGTTCCGAGTTATCGGACAGTTCCACATTTTCGATCAAGTAAGAAAAAAATATTTAATAATTAAAATCACGAGTTAAAATGTTAAATTATATACCTTTTACATGATCGAAAATGTGTAACTGTCCGTCAACTCAGAACTACCCCTAGTTACTTTTTCCCTCAAGTATTTAATAATTAAATAGAGTTCTATCTTTCCCATACACCATTTCGTTACTAGCGTTAGTTGTTAGCGGTGACATCAGCGGTGTGACGCTTCGTAACGCTATTTAGCGGTAAGGTTCAAGGCTCCGTCACACTCTGCGTAACAAACCCTGTCGGAAAATTACTGTAGGTAAATCGTTTCTTATTGTCCATTACGGGAAATATTGATGGTATTTTATCGTAAAATATCATAATAAAGACATTATCGAAGGAGTTTTTAGTCAGGAATGTCCGACGAAAGACGATAGACTGAAAGTGTTTTAAATATGTGATAATTTATGACTAAATTTCGTTTAGTCATTTATTATCGTAGATAGTGATATTTTTTATCATCGATTATAATCACCGATAGAAATAGTAGACTATAATTTTCTGAGTGGGACGGAAGAGTTAATTATTTTGTAGAGGGTGTTTCTTTTAATTCAGAACCGGTATATTGTTAAATGCATTAAAGGATTATACCTCATTAAACATTATATTCTATAGTTTATGAAGTAATTCCAGTTTTATGTTCCTAAATAATCTTCACCTTCCGCAAAATAGTATTTTACTCTTTTTATACCTTTTATTCCTTAGTAACATTTTATTTAACTCAGAATAAGTGGAGATAAAATGACCTTCATGTTCTAGGTACCTTATATCTCACTCTTATTGAACTGTTACCTATAATGTTACATTGATAGGTTAACTGACTTAGTATGGACTTTTAAATTAAAGATACTGATAACTTTATTGCTAATAATAAAGACAGAAAAACACGAATAAAGTAGGCAATAATCAAGCCATTTTTAAAACTCCATGAATATCACTGAAGCTTTTCGGGCAGCGTAATAAAAGGTGATGAGGAAAATATTGTAGACAAAAGAATTAATCACTAGAGAAAATTTAGTTGGTAATTATACATTAATTTACGTTGATTATAAATATCATACACTGAAAAAGTTTATAATTAGTTAAATGCTCTCAATCACTTATAATTATATCCCTAAACAAAACACAAACAATATCCCTCAATTAAAGTACTCATTAAATCGTATTTATTGAATAATTGATCACACTTACTTCCCATTGTCATTAGTAAGTAATTAGAGGTTACAGTACTGTAATTGTTTAATTACACTTCACACCCAAGTGTTCATGTTCTCTTGATGATTTTGATTACATTTAATTATTATATGATAATTATTCTATGTAACTTTTTCATTTATAATCTATTTCAAAATTGTACTCTCAGTATATACATGAAATTTTTATTTATTAACACACTGGCTATCATTTTCTCTCTCCTTCGTCGTAAATCTAAGTTTAGACTACTTCACTTACATAGATGGCTTTAGTGAACCTCAAGACTCTAAAAATACGTTTTTCGTTAAAAACAAATATACCAATCGATGTAGAATGGTTTGCTGATCACAATACAAGGTTTGTTTTAATTCTATTAGTTATATATTTCTTTTAATCTTTTTAAAAAGAGTTTTATGAGTAGTCTAAAGTCGGGGCTCCAAAATTGTTTAAAAGTGCGCCCTGAAGGTTAGAAATAGGCCTAGGGCACTCAAAGTTGATTATTTAGGCCTAATATGTCTTATATGAGTGCTCTCTTCGAAATAATTCAATATTAATTGACATGTCTGGTATAAGTCTTAGAACCTCACTAGCTCTTGCCATATCTGTAATTTTCACTTTTTCATTTTCTATTTTTAGTGAACAACTTTTTTATTTCTGACTTTTTTAGAAATCTGAATATAGATTTGAAATGAGCAGCTGAATACAGATATTTTTTATGTATTTAAGTTATTGATTTACGTAATTTTACTATTCAAAAAGTAGTCTAAATCCGGCTAGACCTTAAATTGTAGTCTAAAGCCAGGTGAAAGAAAAATCCGAATAACTTCTGTTCTAATGGATGTTTTCAAATTCTGATTACATGTTCGTAATCAGCGCATCTTTTTGCATTAGTTTGTAGTATCATTATTGAAGTAAATGTTCATTTTACATCAATTTAGTAGTCTAAATTCGGTCAATGAGTTTTAGGTAGTCTAAAGTTAAAAAACAACATAGGCTTAATTAATAGATTATCATTAAAAAATATCATCCATCTTATTCCCGAAGCTCAATTCTCTAAAATGACCGAGTTATTGAGATTTTAGTGAGAGATCTTGAAAAAAATCCATCAGTTATATTGTGAGTTTTGGCTGTAAGTAGTACTCCTCAGAATCAACTTAGAAGATTTAAATTACGTAAATATTCATGTATTTATTAATATGTATGAAGTAGAAAGTGATGCTTCCATGCGCTGGTTTGAAGGTCCCCTCCAAGCAAAATTCTTATTAGTTTAATCAACGAGGCTAATGTTTCTTATCATTTTGCTGCAAATCCCATGAAATTTGATAGCATATTTTTAATTTTAAATGCTTTTAAATATTTTTATAACAATGACTCTACTAAACCTACTTTACTTCCGACTTACTAATTTTCGGTCTGAAGAGAAAGAATGTAAACCATTTGTTATGAATGTCAACTATGTATTAGGTATAATAAATCCATTTAATTTTCGTGTAAAGGTATAAAATTGGATAAACTTATAATAGAAACGTTTATTTAAGTCAGGAAATAATTAATATCTTAAACAAAGGCCGAAAATACCTGGTTTGTTTATAAAAATCAAATTTGAAATCAAAACAAAGAGTGTACAATCTTCTTCTCCAGCATCAGTTTGGTGATTTGTACAATTGTTGCACACAGAGTATTAGAAACTTTAATAGAAAATACCGAATTGTATACGGTTTGCAGATTAACGATCCTATACTTTAGTTCTATAATATTATGCAGGGTACATCAATATAACAGGTATGGTAACAAGTAGACGAACGCAAAAATATGATGTCACCAAAACAACACATTTCTTGTTTGTAACCGAGCAGCTCATAATTCCTCGCATTTGCATGTTAATATCGAGAAGTTTAAAGTCATTTTATAAGAGTTTCGTGTAAAAGAAAAGCGAAAAAGGTATTGAACCTCAAAGTTGAATATATATATATAATTCAGATGTTTTTTTATTATTCATTTCTTTTACTTTTCTATAAAAAATTGGGTCTTGAACATTTGCTACCTAGGAGCTTAAACTAGTGCTAGTTAACTGCTAAATTGTAGTTCCTATAAATAACAGTTAAGGAATAAAATAATGGAAATACATTTAAGTATTTAACCGATGCCTAATTACTAGTAGTTAGTAATTGATGAGAGAAAAATTAAATTTAGAAGTGACTAAGTTTAAGTAGGTTGTGGTCAGAGTCGTCATTTCCAGTCACTCGGTGGTCACGTCAAACTAGATTCGAAGAGCTGATTACCATACCCTATATGATACTGTACCCTGATATTATGTAATAAACTAATTTTTTCCCCGAATCCTGAAGAGGACCTTTAATGAGTGAGCAGCACTAAGTTCATTTCAACAAGGAATAATTAACTGCAACTAGTGTTAGTTAAGTATAGGACATATAGAAAATTAATATGAAATACATTAAAATATTTCTAGTTTCAAAATTGAATGTTCAGTTAAGAAAAATGCTATAAATCCTTGAATTAATATCAGTTGAAAAAAATGGCTATAG